>PVIC010040951.1:0-16450 GCA_004025085.1 Thryonomys swinderianus
TTCCCTCCCCTCCCCTCCCCCCTCTCCTCTCTCCCTTCTCCCCTTTTCCCTTTCTTTTCCTTGAAACAGGCTCTTGCTTTGTAGTTCAGGCTGGCTCTTAGCTCACTTTGTAGCCCAGGCAAGGCTCAAACTAAGCAGTCCTCCTGCCTCTGCCTTCTGAATGCTGGGATTACCCGTGTGAGCCACCGTGGCCAGCATTGGGAGTGAGGGAAATAATAACCAAACTGGGCAGTCAGAAGTCAGTATAGCTTCTGAAGGAGAATGATCTAGAGCACCATTTAATGTTAGTTCTGCATTTTTTTATGGGTGGATTAGATCATCCAGTCACATGAAGTGGAGAGTCAGGTTGAGAGGCTGTTGAAAGAACCCAGGTAAGAGGTGGTGGAGCAGACACTCCTGAAACAAGTTAGGGCAGGTTGCGATGAAGTAGAAGGGACCATGTCTCCAGAGATGGTTCGGAGAAAGAAACAAAGGTACAGGGAAGAAGGAGAATGAAAAGTTTGCAGAAGCCTTGCTGCCTTCCTTTATATTTTCTACCAGACACATGATTTTTCTTTTAATCTACTTTTTGAAATCTTTTTTTTTTTCCTGATTGTAAGATTAATATGGGTTATTTGGAAGTTTAGAAAATATCAAGATGAAATAAAGATGATAGTGGGCTAGGGATTTAGCTCAGTGACACCATGCCAGCTTTGCAAGCATAAGGTCCTGACTTTGATCCTCAGTACAAAAAAACCTGAAACAACAAAAACAAAAATAAAATTCCAACAATAAAAAACAAAACAAAACCACCAAACAATAAAGATGATAGTATCACTGCCGGGCGTGGTGGCTCACGCCTGTTCCCAGCACTCGGGAGGCAGAGGCAGGAGGATTGCTGAGTTCCAGGCTTGCCTGGGCTACATAGTGAGCTCAGGGCCAGCCTGAACTGCAAAGCGAGACCCTGTCTCAAAAAACAAAACAAAACAAAAGATGATAGTATCACTACAAAACAGTGTACTTTTTTTTAAAAGCAGGGTCTCACTTTGTAGTTCATGCTGGCATTGAACTCACTATGTATCCCAGACTAACTTTTAATTAGAAGTGTTTCTCCTGTGTAAGCCTATCAAATACTGGGATAACAGGCATGTACCACCATGCCCAGCCACAAAGAATCACTTTTAACCATGGGGATCTTTATCCATTTATATATCCGCCCAGCTCTCCATTGACCTGTTTATTGATCTCTCATATACAAAAAATATTTGAAATATTAAATGGAAAAGAACTGACTATAAAATAATTAAGTACATTCTTATTTTGTTATATCTGTGAAGACAAGGGCCAGGGATTGAGCTCAAGTGGTACTGCACCTACCCTGGATGCACAAGGGCCTGAGTTTGATCCCTAGTACAGCCAAAAAATAAAAACATAAAAAAAAAAATTCAACCAATATCTGTGACGATATACAAGCATACCCAGATATACTTTTCATGTCAAACTTAAATTTTTTTCTGCATAAAAATCACTTGCTGTTTTCAAAGTAGTGTCTAGGTATAAAAACAAAATCCAGGGCTGGAGATTTATCTCATTGGTTCCAGTGTCTGCCTAGCAAGTGCAAGGTCTTGAGTTTGATCCATGGTAACCACATATAATAACACTGGGCATGGTAACTCATGTCCACCAGCAATCAGTACCACATAGCACACTGCCAGGTATGGTGGCTCAGGCCTGTAATCCCAGCCCTCAGGAGGCAGAGGCAGGAGGATTGCTGAGTTCGAGGCTTGCCTGGGCTACATAGTGAGCTCAGGGCCAGCCTGAACTACAAAGTGAGACTCTGACTTAAAACAAAACAAAACAAAGCAAAAACCACCAAAAAAACCAAAATTCAAAAACTACAGAAAACCATGCACATATAGGCAAAATAGTCTACCATAGCCTCAGCTGTTTTTTTAATTTTTTTTTTTTTTTTTGAGACAGTCTCGCTTTGTACTTCAGGCTGGCCCTGAGCTCACTGTGTAGCCCAAGCAAGCTTTGAACTCATAGCAATCCTCCTGCCTCTGCCTCCCAAAGCCTGGGATTACAAGTGTGAGCCACCACACCTGGCATTGTGGTATGTGGTGCACAGGATTGAACTTGGAACCTTTTGCTTGAGAGGCAGATGCTGGAACCACTGAGCTAAATCCCCAGCCCTGTTTTTAAAATTTTTTTATAGTTGACCACCTACCTAGAACACCATGCTTCTACTTCTTTTTTATTTAGCACATAACTGATAAATAAAAGTACCCTCACTTTTCTCTTTTAACTTTTCGTAAGCATTTTTCTGGTCAGTTTTGCTATTTTTTTTTTCATTTACTCTATTGGTTTATGATTTTAATTTACTTGCATTTTATTTTCAATACTGGGGTTAAAACTCTTGGGCCGGAGGGTTAGCTCAGTGGTTCCGGCGCCTGCCTCGCAAGCGCAAGGTCCTGAGTTCGATCCCCGGTAACCACATATAATGCTGGGCGTGGAGACTCACGCCCACCAACAATCAACACCACATACCACAATGACAAGAGGATTCCTGAGTTCATGGCGGCTTGCCTGGGCTCCATAGTGAACTCAAGGCCAGCCTGAACTACAAAGCAAGACCCTGTCTCAAAAAAAAAACCAAAAAAAACCCAAGGTCTTTGCACTGAGCTATATGCCCATCCCATTTTATTTTATTTTATTTTGTTTTGTTTTATTATTTTATTTATGATGTTGGGTTATTTATTTTGTGCATAAGTGACGTTGAAGGAATGATCCATGTTTCAAGGAACAAATGGTTTGCTTACTTTAAGTTCTGTATCAACCTCTTAGAATAGTGCTGGTAAGCCTATGGCATGCATGCTGCAGCGGGCTCTTTATATCCTTCGAAGCTCTGAGAAGTTGGCCATCACTGGCTTAGAACTAAACAACATTGTAATTTGCTTTTTTTTTTTTTTAATAGGTTTTTTGTTTTCCTTAGAATGTAGAGTTTTGTTTTTTTTTTAAATTTGAGTTGCTGGAAGAAATGGTCATTAATATACAGATTTTATTGTACAATTCTGTCCTCACAGCAGAGCTCTTGTGTGAGCCAGGACATGCTGTCCCAGTTACAGGGGTTAGGGAGTGGAGGGACAGAAACCTTAAGTATGTGAAGTGAACCAAGGTCTCATTTTCAATAATAGGCTAAGCAAGTGTTTGAAGTTCCTTTGGGCTGGCTTCAAATCTGTCCACTATACTGCTTGTGAATAAAAAGAGCTTTAGTTGCTTAAGGAGGGAGAAATCTCAGTGTGATAGCTGCCCTGAGATTGGAAGAACCCGAATGTGGAAGGAAGTTCCACCTGAAAGGGAAGTAGCGCTGTGCCCCGCCCCCCCCATGTTGCCGTATCATTTCAGCTGAAGGTTGGGTGTGAGGTCAGGGCTTGATGCCTGGGAAGTCCAGATGTCTCCGCTGAGGCGTTCTGGAGGCAGTGGTGGACAGAGCACAGACGTGGTGAGGAGTGCAGAGTGGGAGTGGGTGGAGACTTGGTTATGGAATAGAAGAGAGCTACATACAGTAGTAATGTGGCTTGATATGGTGTACTGCTTCAGATGGATGACCGTTTCTGTCTGTGTGTTCAGACATTATAATTCCAACAGGGATTTTTTTCCCTTTATTGACTTTATGGGTACAGTTTAGGTCTGCATTATAATTACATTCATCACTGAGAATTTGAACCTGTACATGATACACCTTGATTCTCATTTTTTCCCATTTCCTGCACTCCCTACAACTACCCACTCCCCATATTATTTCTGTTTTGATTTGTCTTGTTTGCCTTGGATTCCCTAAGAGCTAAAATAGTAGCTACTGCACACATTCAGTCAATTCTTGGTGACTCATTTAATGAAATGCAAGTATATTTAAAATTAAAAAAGCCAAGTAATATCAGAGGCAAGAATCTGGACATGGGATCACATGGCTGTAATCCTGGCAGTTGGGAGGCTAAAGCAGGAGAATTTCTGAGAGTTTGAGGGCTGACTGAGCAGTAATGAGTTGAAGCCCAGCATGAACTACAATAGTAAGAATTTGTCTCAAAAAAGAATCAGAGGCAAGAGACTCTTGGAAGGTTTATTGAAGGCTTTAAGTAGTTTTGCAAGGATAACAATAAGTAGCCAAACCCAGTGTCAGTTGAAAGAGGTTGTCTGTTTTCATCTGAAAAATTATGACTTCTCAAACCAATAATATTTGTTTCTTTTCTCCATAGTAATTAGTACATACTTACAAGAATTCAAATTTTGCCAAATACATCTTTCATTATTTTTCAGCATTTATGTTTTACCTTTTTTTGTATTACATTTTAGTCCTTGTTCTAAGTGCTTATATTCCAAATGGTCTTTTTAGCTACTAGTTTTAAAGGAAGACATCCTTATAAAAAGTGAAAAGACATGAATGAGTGGAGAAATTTTCTTTCTTTCCAAAAAGGAGTCTTTTTCTTCTGCATCTTCCCTGTGGTGAGGGGTGGTGATGTCATTGTCACTTCATATTTCTTATGCACTGCTGCCTCCATTTGTAAAGAGAGGAAATAACGATGCAAAATTTTCCTGAGGAAACTATGTACAGTTTGTCTAGTTTTAAGATACATTCTTTTTTTGTTGAAACAGGGTCTCGCTTTGTAGTTCAGGTTGGTCCTGAGCTTGCACTATGTAGCCCAAGCAAGCCTCGAACTCAGCCATCCTCCTGCCTCTGCCTCCCTGAGTGTTGGGATTACTGGTGTGAGTCACCACTCCCGGCATTGTTGTATGTGGCACTGATTGCTGGTGGGCATGAGTCACCTCAGCCAGTAATCTTATATGTGGTTACTGGAATTGAACCAGGGACCTTTTGCTTGCCAGGCAGGCACTGGAACCACTGAGCTAAATCTCCGGCCTTTAAGATACTTTCTTGCTGGTTTATGGTAGACCACTAATTTATTGACATTTTATATGACAAACTGAGTAAACACAGTATAGGAGGTGAAAGTGAATGGAGGGTAATATAACTAGTGTAATAAAGTTGCATAGTTTGTAATCTATTGTTGTAAAATTATTTCAAAACTTCTTGGCTTAAAATGCAAATGTGTATTAACCTCACAGTTTCTGAGGGTTGGGAATATGAGTATGATGTGTGTCCTGGCTTGAGGTTTCTTAGGAGGTTGTAGTCAAGCTTAGGACATGGCTATGCTGCCTTCAGAGTTTGATTAGGGAAGGGTCTGCTTTCAGACTGGTGATTATTGGCGGGACTCAGCTCTTTCAAAGCATCTGAATGTCAAAGTTGCTTTGGGGCTGTGGCCTAGAGACTACAGTTCCATACCTGGGGCCCTTTCTATAGAGTGGTGTGCAGCATAACAGCTGGGTTCTCTATGAGGGAGTAAGAGAGTACTTAAGATGGAAGCCACAGTCTTTTTGTAAACTAATCTCTATTTTTCTGTAACCTTCTCTCACTCATTAGAATTGAGACGGTAACTCTGGCCCAATCGGAGGGGATTATAGAAGGGCATGAAGACTGGAATGAGGGGATTGTTGGAGGGCATTTTAGGGGCTGTCTATGTGCTCTGCATGGTAGCATATAAATAGCAATCAAATCCATGTGTAGCAAAAATGTATCTAGGAACTACGTTATTTTATTTTGCTAATTAGGAGGAGTTGAAGTCAGAACATGGCATACAATTTGACAAATAAGAACCTCTAGTTTTGGCCAGGTATGGTAGCACACACTGGTAATTCCAGCGCAAGGGAGGCTGAGACAGGAGGATCAGTATGAATTTGAGGCCAACCTAAACTACATAGCAAGATCTTATCTCACCTCTAGTTTTTTGTAGCTAGAAATTCCAAAGCCCTAAAGAATTCTGATGTTTCAAATGTACATAGGCATTATAATGAATAGGAAATTTGTAATTTTTTTCAGTGTATAAAAACTTGTTTTGAATTAGATTGATGAACTGAAATTGTATTTATATTCATTGTTAATAATGTCTTCTCCATATTTCTCTGTTCCTTCCTATTAGATCGATCTGGAATAGAAAACGTCAACTCTGTGGAGGCTTTGCAGGAAACTCTCATTCGTGCACTAAGGACCTTAATAATGAAAAACCATCCAAATGAGGCCTCTATTTTTACAAAACTACTTCTAAAATTGCCAGATCTTCGATCTTTAAATAACATGCACTCTGAGGAGCTCTTGGCCTTTAAAGTTCACCCTTAAGGCCTTTGTTTATTTGAACACGAACTGATACTAACTGTACATTTTGTGCTAAAATGCTTATTTATATATGTGTATCATACATGGAGAGAGAACAGACCTTTAAGACAATACAGGACTATAGGCTATCTCTGTAATCAGCAATAGCTGTTTGGATTGAGAACTGTTCAGCCATGATTAGATATCGATTGCATCTCCCCAGTAGACCAATCAGCTGTGTCACACTTAAACTGGAGAAGTTACACTGAATTATAATCACACTGAATGTTAGACTTTTTCATCTGCCAAAACCAAAAACCATTTTGATCTCCCTGTGGTATAAATGTGAGGCATAATCTCAAGTATGAGACTTAGAAATTAATCTTTTGTGTAGAAGTTTGTTGAATGTCGGAAGACTTGATGTCACTAAAAGACTGTTAGATTTGGTAATTGGAGATTTGGGGAGGTAGTAGCTCTTCGTGTTGTATTTTACTCTGCTACTGTTAAACTTGATGGTCCTGGGGAGGTTACTGGGCTGTGGAAAATGAGAATTGATACTGTCTCCAATGCCCTACTTCACAGAGATACTAAAAATGTCTGTAAAAGCATATTTACCTCTTGGGAGATAGGCACTGTGTAAATAAGTTAAAAATTTTTTTATTATAATTCATAATAATATTCATTTGCAAGCATTTCTGGGAAACCATTTCACAGTCCCCATCAGTCTGGTGTTCAGGGGTCCTTGCGTATGTGTGGGATATCCTGCCGATACACACATGTTCAGAGTTCATGGATACATCAAATACATAATAAGTGTACATAGTATGTATGTGAATAGTCATATAAATATATTTCTTCACAATATTTTAAACTGTGAAGAACTTTATCATACAATAAACTTAAAACAAGAGGTGTCAAAAGATCCAAATTAGGTGCATTTTATCTGTTGATGATGTAACCATCGCTTTAAAATATTTACAGTAGAATATTGAATCTATCCTCTATTTTTCTTTATGTAAGCAACAATAAGTCCAACTTTCAAAAAATATGTATTTTAGAGATCATCTTTGGTAAAATGTTTGGTTCAGGGTACTAGTTTTTTAAAAGTTCATTCAGATTCTTACCTTGTGCTAATGAAGGTTGCAATGCTGCCCCTTATATACATGCTGCAGCCCAATGATAAAGAATTTCGATCCTTTCTGAAGAATTAGTGTTTAAGCAAACTGTTGGCATGTGTAGGCATGTACCTGAGTCCACTTGTTTTTTTTCCCCCTAGTAACACAGCAGGGATTTTGTCAAATTAGACTTAATCTATAATTTGAAAAATCATTTAGTGTGTGACCTACAGACTTAGAATGGTTTAGTTAAAGATTTTCAGCCATGCTTCTAATAGTGGACTTTATTAAACAGAGAAGACCAGCTTCTGTTTGGGAGAAATAGTCAAAGTTGCGGACTTTATGTATGTTTTCCGTTTCCCTGGAAAATAATGAATTAGTTTGATTTGTTGATAAATATTGTCTTCTGTATAACATTCAGATGATATAAAACTGAAAAAATGTGAAGAAGTCGCTTTACTCCATTAAGCCTGTTACTTTCACGATATGAGCAGAATGCCTTATTTTGTAATCTTGATTAATTTGTTGCTACTGAGATTTGAATTTCTGTGGCACTGGTTAAGCGAGTTAAAAAAAGATGAACCCTCTCATTGTAAAAGAGGAAAGGAGATGATAATGTAATATGATATCAACCATAATTGCAATTTACCTTAAGTAGGTATAGCTTTTATGGGATATACAGTTATAATTTTGTGAATTCTTTTCATGATAGCATTATCTTTTTATATTTTGTTTCCTAAAATAAATGCATAGGTTTCTTTATGGGGGTAGAAAGAGCTTTTTGAAATAATACTGAAAACCTCAAAGATCAAGCTAATTCTTAATTTTTGCCTTTTGCATAAGCCTTTTTTATAACATTTATCTTTTAAAATGATTAAGACTTTAGGAATGTGTAACCAGAAGTATGTTAGTATTGCTTATAAAACTTTTAGTTAGGTTCAATATATACATATATATGTCCACATAGAGCTATATAGATTCACATTTTGTCTTGTAGAATTTTATTTGAGTAAATTCTACTTGTAGTAATGGGAAACAAAATTAATAGTTCATATTGCCACTCAGCATTTCTATATTTGAAAATATCCCAGTATGAAACTTGTAATTCTGAAATTAAACCAGCAGCCTATTACAAGCACATTTTCTGATTGAGTTTTGGTTACAAACTTACTAAATGCAAAGAGGACACCAGTAGAAGACATCAATTTAGAAAACTTCTGAGTCAGTGAGACACTGTTGATTAATGTACTGTATGGATTAAGTGATGCTTTAACTTTGATTTTACATTTTAAAGTTGAAATATGGGCATTATGTGAGGAGTCTTAAGGGCATTATGTCAGCAAGCTAAAACATTTTTTTTCCTGTGCGTTTAATGTATCTACATGATCTGAGAGAAGCTTCTAGCTTTCAGAGAGATAGCTGAGAGAAAGGGGAAACATCTTAGGGTGAAGCTTGTCCCTATGGTGATGTTTTCATGACAGATAAAAAGATGGAAGGAAACTGCAGTGGATTAAGTGTATAGCTTTCATATTTACATTTCAATAAATTACCATTGTAACTTGATAAGAGATGATTTATTTTATGTAAACATTGCAAAGCAAGGTGTAGAAGCTCAGCTAGATTTATTACTGTGCACGAGAGTAAATACCTATCAATTACTCTTTTTTTCAATATAAAGTTTGCTGAATGTACAAGAAAAGTTTATCACTTAGCATATAGAATTTTTTTTAGGGGTTGGGGGGGCTCTGTCAGGGAATTGTTACCAATAAATAAAGACTGTCTTGATCCAAAAAATAAAACCGTAAAACTACTCTTGAACTAACATGGAAAAATAAAGTGGCTACTGTTTTAAAAATGATAGAAATATATTGTTGACAAGACATGAGTTATTTTCTATAAACTATAATGATGACATGGATAATGTCCTGTTTCTGAGAAGTACTCTGTACATGGGGGAGGGCATAATAAATACAATTTCTAACCAAGAGTGGTGGCTTATGTCTGCCTCAATGTTTCTGTAAAAGCACTTATAATTTAACTTACTACAAGTTATTCTTTCCCCCCAGAGCATAGCAGGATCTCTTACATAAATCTTTGATTCAGCATGCAGGAAAAAAATACATATATATGGCTTTTGAAACGATTTTTAGTTTTAGAAGGGGATGTTGCTGTTTCCTCTGATTTCAGAGAAAGCCTGAAGGACGGTTTGCTGTACCTGGTGAGGCGCTTTTTCTGGAAAGGAGATGTAAGAAGATGGTTGCTTGATCTGCTCTGAACCTGCCAGCTAGACCACCTCCCATCCTTCCTAAGTGACAGTGCCCAGGCTGTCTGTATTGAGCCTGGCACTTTGATGGCACATAGTGTTTCCTGAAGCAGAAGCGCCCACTGCTTTTCTGTGATGCTAGTGTTAGGTAAGAGAAATGGGCTCCTCGATCAAGTATGGAGAGGCTGGGTCAGACAAGATTCTCGAATGTCTTTTCCTGTTAAGCATTGTGCAGTTGTTTAGAGGGGCTTGCTGCATAGTGCAGGCCAGCCTTGGACTCATTATGAAGCCCCAGCTGGTCTAGAATGCCCAGCG
The DNA here is from genome assembly GCA_004025085.1 of Thryonomys swinderianus. Lineage (NCBI taxonomy): Eukaryota > Metazoa > Chordata > Mammalia > Rodentia > Thryonomyidae > Thryonomys > Thryonomys swinderianus. The sequence goes on from PVIC010040951.1 coordinate 9,881, forward strand.
GTCCTCCTGCCTCCTGAGTACCATTGTTACAGTTATGTGGCATAGCATTGTGAATTCCTTAAAGAAGGGTTTGCTGGATTCATTTTCTCCACGTTTTCCTGCAAATATCCTTCCCTTATCTTTCCTCCTGCACTGAGCATTTATTGCTCTGGAAAGTTTGCTTTTAGAGGAAAAAACCTTGTTAACCACATATTCCCTTGGGTGTTGATAAAATTCAGTACATTATTGCACAGGTTTGGGTTTTATTTTGTAGCTCCTTTTTTTGCATAGCCAAATAAACACTAAGCTCCAAAGAGACATGGTTAATAGAAAACATGATGCATTGAATTCCATTGAATTCTGGAACTGTTAGTAAATGAGTAAAGATAGTCCATGAATGGGTCTGCTTTTAATTTTCACACTCGGGCCTGTTTGCTTTTCTTAGATTTCAGTTAGTCTGGAAGTTTAGAAGCATGTGCTCTGGTAGCCACATGTCTCATCTGTTCAGGACAGGGCTGCCTGCGTGGGGTTAAGAGCTGGGAAGAGCATTTTGGAAGAAGCCTAGCTTCTCTCCATAGCCTGTAGCACAGATCTCTAAATGCACACCGGCTCTTGGAAGTAGTGTCTCTTTTTTCCTGTAAGTTACTGAAGAAGGTGGGATTTGTGTTTTTTAAAAGACTCAGACAATATGCAGTTGAATACGATGCCCCTAAGATGCCTTCCCGTTTCTCCTGTTGGAGCCCGCAGAGTTGAGTATGGTCTTTTAAAGTCTCTGAGGTAAAGTGTATATTGTTTTCTTTTGTATTATCTGACTTTTCTCACAATATCTTTACTTCATTAATTTCCCCCCATTTGTTTAGCTTATATACCCCCATTTCATTTCCTGTTCCGGTCCTGCAGTTAAATAGATGCAAATAAGGTTATTTACAAAGCGGAAATTACCTACTTTCATGATCAACTTGTTCCCTAGAATGGCTGCTCTTTTTCTAAGCTGTATTTTTTAAATTAAGATTTAAATTTATATACATTAGATATCAATGCAACTTAACGTCAGAACTAATTTGTCAGTTGCAACTTTGGCAAAAATCAAACACTGTATTCTGTGAAAATTGATTATATGGGATCTGCAAGAAGTATATTTTATAAAGTTCTGCTGTTTAGCCTTTTTTTTTTTTTTTTTTTTGAGACAGGGTCTCGCTTTCGTAGTTCAGGCTGGCTCTGAGCTCACTATGTAGTCCAGGCAAGCCTCAAACTCAGCAATCCTCCTGTCTCTGCCTCCCAAGTGCTGGGATTACAGGCGTGAGCCACCACGCCTGGCACTGTGGTATCTGGTATTGATTGCTGGTGGGCATGAGTCTCCACGCCCAGCATTGTATGTGGTTACCGGGGATCGAACTCAGGACCTTGCGCTTGCAAGGCAGGCACCAGAACCACTGAGCTAACCCTCGGCCCATATTTAGCCTTTTAATAAAATTGCTATGTACACACTTCTTTTCTCCCCAGAAAGCTGGTTGTTTAGCACTTACCAGTGTGCCACTGTTTTCATATATTGCTTCATTTGATCTTAACCTCCTGGGGAAACTGCTCTTTCCATACATAAACCAGGGCTCGGAGAGCTGGAATAACCTGCTTGTGGTTCCACAGCTGCTAGTGGAGGATTTGGATAAACCACAGACATTTGGGCTTCAATGTCTGCTCCAAACTGTGCTCATACTCAGGGAGCACGGGCTTGGAGTCTCCTCGGCAGAGTGGTTTTGAATAAGTAAACATTTAAAACATTAATTTTATTGGCACTTTTTTTTGAGACAGGGTCTCGCTTTGTAGTTCAGGGTGGCCCTGAGCTCACTGTGTAGCCCAGGCAAGCCTCCAACTCAGCAATCCTCCTGTCTCTGCCTCTTGATTACAGGTTTCAGCCACCACGCCTGGCACTGTGGTATGTGGTACTGATTGCTGGTGGGTGTGAGTCACCACAACCGATACTGTTGTATGTGTTTGCCGGGGATTGAACCAGGGACCTTGCACTTGCTAGGCAGGAGCTCAAACCACTGAGTTAAATCTCTGGCCCTCCTTCTATTCTTATTTGTTAAAATCTCCAATCCCTTCCTTCTCTTCCCTCTCCCTGCTCCCTTGTTCACCTTTGCAAACAAGGAAGGTCTACAGAGACATTAGGTTTTTTCCTTCATAAATTAGCACAGCCTGTTCTAAGACTACATAAATGGCACCACTGCAGGGCCAGGGATTTAGCTCATGGTTCCAGCATTTGCCTTGCATGTGCAAAGTCCCAAGTTCGGTCCCCAGTAACCATATACCACAATTCCAGGCATGGTGATTCATACCCACCAGCAATCACCACCACACACCACAATGCCAGATGTGGTGGCTCACTCGGGAGGCAGAGGCAGGAGTATTGTTGAGTTTGAGGTTTGCCTGGGCTACATAGTGAGCTCAGGACCAGGCTGAAGCACAAAGCGAGGCCCTGTCTAAAAAAGAAAAAAATGACACCACGGCATGGGGTACTTCTGGGTAAAGGCTTATTCACTCAGTGAAATGTTTTTACCTTTGAGTTCATCTGTGTCTTTCATGTGTTGGTACTTCATTCCTTTTTATTGTAAATTTCATTCCACTGCATGGCTGTATCACAGTTTACCCAGTCTGTGGAATGAACTGTGGGCTGTTTGTGGTACCTGTGGGTAAAGCTGTTAGGAATACTGGCTTGGGTTTCCCAGGAAGACCTTGCCATCAATTAGGAGGTGGTGAAGACATGGCTAGAAAGAAGCTCTGAACAATAAATAGATCAGTTTCATATTTCCTGCACATGACCTCTGCCCTAGTGGTGGGGCAATTCCATGCTGGTTCATTGGCTCCACAAATGACACTGAAAACACAGGATCTGACCTCATACCCATCAGGTTGGCGACAATGAAAAATAATGACCAGCAAATAAACTGTTGGTTGTAAGTGGAGAAACTGGAACCCTTGTTGGAAGGAAATGTAAAACGATGTGTGGCAGGTATGGAAAAGAGTGTGGCCTCAAAAATTAAAAATGGAATTATCGTATGATCTACTAACCCCGCTCCTACCTGTCCTTAGAGTGATGTGCATTCTATTTCCCTACATACACCCCATGGGATTGAAAGCAGGAGAATCAGGAAGAGAGAGCTCTACCTACGGGGTGCAGCAGCGTTATCTGTGCTAGCCTAAATGTGCACATAACCCTGTGTTGACCCAGGAACGGAGAAAATGCATAAGTATGTGTAATGTGAGTGAATATATTCAGTGCTGCTGGCTGCTCCAAAGGTATCCGTGTCACCTCGCCCTTCGTTCTTACTTTGCGTGACTCAGTTTGCCCTGTCTGGGGCTCGGGTCCGGAGGGAGTGGTCTTGCACTTGTTTCTCCTCGTGGTGATAGGCCGAGTGTGTGCCTTGAGCGTGAACACCAGTGGGTGCCCAAGCCCACCGTGGGGACCCAAAGTCGGGCTTGTGCGCCACGGTTAAGGTGAGACAGGAGTGGTAGGCCTCACTAGCTTGGCTGTCCTACGTTACCTGAAGTTTCCCTTTTCATGGCCTCAGATACTGGTGGTCCACCATGGTCTAAAAATATTAAATAGAAAATTACAGAGATAGTTTCTAAGCTTTTATATTACACGCTGTTATGAAGGGCAGTGAAATGACATGTGCCATCTGTCGATGTGCATCACCTCTGTGGACAGCACATCCACCTTGTCTTCCTCGTATGGAAAAAGCTGCACTGCTAGGCATCCACCAGCGGCCCTGCAGTGTGCTGTGCAGATCAAGAGGCGTGGGGACTACTGTAGCTCAATCACAGAAAGCAGGCACGTATCAGGGCTTGGGAGAGAAGGGAATGGGGAGTTGGTTCCGTTTCTATTTTTGTAAGATGAAAGCATCCTTGAGGTTGGTTGTACTTAACACTGCTGACTGTAGAATTAATGGCTAAGATGGTACATTTTATTTTATATGTTTTTTTTTTTTGAGACAGGGTCTCACTTTGTAATTCAGGCTGGCCCTGAGCTCACTATGTAACTCAGGCAAGCCTTGAACTCAGCAATCCTCCTGCCTCTGCCTCCCAAGTGCTGGGATTACAGGCGTGAGCCACCACGCCCAGCACTGTGGTATGTGGTACTGATTGCTGGTGGGTGTGAGTCACCACGCCCAGCATTGTATGTGGTTACTGGGGATCAAACTCAGGACCTTGCGCTTTCAAGGCAGACGCTGGAACCACTGAACTAAATCTCCAGCCCTTATATGTATTTTTTTTTTTCACTGTAACTAAAAGTGAACAAGAATCTGAGAGTTTTGATCTTTGTTTCCCAGAAGGCTCTGGCAGGCTTTACCTCTTAAGTCCCATTGGTTATTCTGGGCTTCCAGTATCTTTTCTCAGCTTGGGTAGAGAGCAGTAGGCTCTTGCAGAAGGAGGACGCTGGAGTGGTTACTGAGCAGGCAACCGAAAATGCTTTCTACGTGGAGTCCTGTTAGGGAGGGAGGGTCCTCTTCTGTGAGCTCAGCATTGAAGACCACCGTCAGCAGTGACCAGGGCAAGCAGCTCGCTGTTACAGGAATGATGCTTCTAGGTAGCGTGCTCGTACTGCTCTGAGACATGTCGGGCCAGGGACACAGTGCAGCTGCAGTCCCAGCCTGGCCTTGCTCTCCCGGCTGCCCCTGCAGTGTGCTCATGAGAGCCGGCTTTGAAGCCAGGTGACCTCACATGCAATCGCAGTGGTGAGAGCAGAGACTCTGTGGAAGTCAGTAAATGCTACATCTCCTAGGACCAGCCTCTCTCAGTGCTTGGGGACACCTATACTCTGTTTGTCTCACACCAGCATACTCACCTGGCCATCCTTGGGGCCAGGCCACGCACACTAGCTGTGTAGGTTGCCTGTGGGAGGGCCAAGGGCAGACTCACTGGGCCCAGGGCCATTTATGCAGGGAGTCTGAATACCTGGAAGTTGATCTAGAGGAGAGCACAGGCTGTCTGCAAGAGGGAGGGAACAGTCCCGGTGGCCGGGGTTGGCCTTCTAGAGCATGGCCTCTGGTAAGAGCCCAGTATCCCGAGTAGCAGGGACCTGGGTGTGGACCTCAGGCTGGAATCTGTTATGGTTATACCTAGGTGTTGCCCTAAGGCCTCATGTGCCCATAAGTTGGGGCCTATGGGGGTGACTGGATTGTGGGTGTGTCCTTTGAAGTACAGACTGCCAGAGGGGGAGGGGTGATGAGATCCTGGCGAGTGGGCGTGGCCTGGGTCTATCCATATACACCTCTGCTGCCTTGTGCTGGCGTGGCTCTCTGCCGTGGCAGGACAAGCTAGGCCAGGCCAAACCAGGCCAGGCTGGGAACTGCTTCTCCTCTACGGTGCAGCCCTGCACTGGAGCCAGCTGAATGTGGACAGAGATTCTGGAAACTGTGAGCTAAACTAAACTTTTTCTCCTTTAACTTATGTTTAGTATTTTATCCCAGCAATGAAAAGTAACTAAGGTAGAGTGCTTTCCATTTTATATGCGTCTAGGAGGGAGGTTGAGAGTTCCTTGTCTGTGCCGCCTAGAACAGAGTCGCTCCAACTGTGGTCTTCAGGCAGGTCGCCCCAAGAGAACTGGTCAGAATTGCAGACTCTAACCTCTCGCTCAGTGGGACCCCTTTGAGGTGGGGTCCAGCAAGCACCAAGTGATCATGATCAGTTAAAAGACTGAGGACTCCAGCTTCAGGAGAAAATGGTGTGGTTTTTTAATTTGGTGGGGTGGGGCTGCTTCAACAGGGTTCATTTCTCAGAGGTGTAGAGGCCGGAAGTCTGAGGTCAAGGTGGGGAAGGTTGGTTCCTTCTAAGGGCTCAGAGGGAGGGATCCGTTCCAGCCTCTCTCCTTGGCTCACAGGTACAAGTCTTCTCCCTGTGTCTTCATATCACTTCCTTCTCTATGTGGATGGGTCCAAGCTCCTGTCCTTCGAAGAACCCAGGTCATATTGGATTAAGGCCCACTGCAATGACCTTATCTATGTAGTGCAGAATGGCCTTGAACTCAGTGCGATCCTCTTGCTGGCACACACCCGACTCTTTTCTTCATCATTTCTTTTTTTAGTGGTGGTACTGGGGATTGAACCCAGGGGCTTTCTATTAAGCTCTGTCCCACTCCTATTCCCAGCAGGTGAGGACCTTAGTGTCTCACTAAGTTACCCCAGCTGGGCTTGAATTTGCGATCCATCTGCCTTAGCCTCCTACAATGTTTGAATTTTAGGCGTGTACTACTATGCCTGACTAAATAAGCATTTTGAGAATACAACTCATCTTGTAATGCTTGGAAAACCTGGTCATATAAAACTGATACATCCATTCTTTGTTCCCCATTTGTGAGCACATAGGTTTCAGAGAAGGTCTTCCTTATACTCTTTTTTTTTTTTAGACAGGGTCTCGCTTTGTAGTTCAGGCTGGCTCTGAGCTCACTATGGTGCCCAGGCAAGCCTTGAACTCAGCAATCCTCCTGCCTCTGCCTCCCGAGTGCTGGGATTACAGGCGTGAGCCACCACGCCCGGCACTATAGTATGTGGCATTGATTGCTGGTGGGCATGAGTCTCCACGCCCAGCATT
>PVIC010040952.1:0-16454 GCA_004025085.1 Thryonomys swinderianus
CTGAGTCAGATGGGACTTGAAGGGAAAGGGAGAGAGACAAACAGATAAAGAGAAAAGGCAGAGATGAAAAGTGACTGTAAGGAATGAAGGAGAGATGAAGACTCCTGACTCTTGGCTCCCGATGGACAGGCCTCGTTTACTGGTCTTGGATTCCGGAAGGCTGTAGCATCCTTCCACTACAGCATGTTTTGGTTCCCACTAGTTTGAGTGAGTCTCTGTGCTGTTAAAGCCAAACTTTCATGGTGCAGTGCATCCTTGAGCAAGCACATCCTCTGGGAGGCCATCTTTGCATACACTGTTTCTTTCGCCCAGAGCTCCAGTCTCTGCCTTCCTTTGCTGGATCAGTAATAGCCCATTCAGTAGGTCTCACATAGGGATCCTCTTGTAGAGGACTTGGTGGCCCACCACGAGTCTGATGCCTTTGCTGTTCCCACCATCCCTCTGCTGTGGTCCTCACAGAGTGCAGTGATCAGCATCCTACTTACTCTGCCAAGCAAGGTTGTAGTTTGCCACCCTTTAATCTGGGAAATGGGCCCACCTTTTCATTGCAGGTCCAAAAGTCTAAAAATCAAGCTGTAATCTTGCATACATATTCTTTAACTTGGTGTTCAGAACTCGATAATCTGACTCATATCACATTTTCCAACCTATTTCCTACCACTGAGTCCTGTGCTTTATTTTTTATTCAATGCAACAAAGATGTCAAGAGGATGCTTATGATGTGAAAAATGTTTGCCAAACCAGATGTGAGCCGCATTTGAAGCCTAGTCAGTAATTTTTTCATTTCAAGCCTTGTCTTGGAGAACTGCTGCTATCACAGATGCCTTTTCTCAATTCTCAAAATCTTTCTTCTCTCTCTGGATTTATCTCAGATACAAGTTCCTGCCCAGGGTCACCGCTAGTCTGCTCAATCCACTTTCTGTCTCCAGCAGAAAGGAGAAATACCTTTTCAGGATCCTCTAGTTTGCTCCATGTCCACTAGTTTTGAAGCAATAGAAGCTGGATATTGTGATCTCCGCCTGTAATCCTAACACTGTGGGAGGCTGAAGCAGGACGACTGCAAGTTCAAACCCTGCCACAGCAACTTAATAGTGAGACCTTGGCTCAAAATAAAAATTTAAAAGAAGAGCGTGGGATGTAGCTCAGTGCCAACATCCTGAGCTCAATCTCCACACCAAAAGAGAAAAAGAAAAAGCAGTCAGAGTTGCCTGTCTTGGATCCTTTTTCAAGCCCCTTGTTAAAAATCATAATCTCCTCAAGGCCAGGAGATATTTCTTATCCAGGACACCTCTCTTGACAATACTTCCTACATTAAATAAAGGATTTTTACTACCCAGAGCATCCTTGGGTTAGGAGAACCTTAACCTTCTAGGGTATTTTATTCATCTCATCAGAAAGAAGCAAGTGGTTATAAAATAACATACAGTGGATTAAGTAAAAATCCTTCAAAATTAATGCCTGAAATGTTCAGCCTAATACCTATTCTGATCCGCAGGCTAGAAGGGTAAGACTATGTCTTACACATGATGAGTCTCAGATCCCTGAGTCTTTGAGACTCCAAGAGCAGTTTCGACCGTGCTTGATCTCTCTGTTCTAGGTCAAGAAACAATGCTATTCTATTGTAGAAGTGGTGCAGCCTCTATCATAATAAAAGAGGCGTAATTACACAGGACCTTAAACAACTGAAAGATCTTTCTCGCTTTAAGTTTTTAATGCCTGTTTTTGTACATACTATTATTTACGCCCCCCCCAAGAGTAGGTATCATTTCTGCAAAATAAAAGGAAACAGAAACATAATCACAATAATATGCTATTATAAAACACGGAACACCCAGGTATAGTGGCACATGCCTACGATTCTAGCACTCAGGAAGCTGAGGTAGGAGAATTACCATGAGATTGAGGCCTACGAAACAGAGTTCAAGGCCAGTCTAATCTACATAGTAAGACCTTATCTCAAAACTAGCAAACAAGCGACACTGAACACTTACTATATGCTATTTCTTAAAAAAAAAAAAAAATTGAGACGGGTCAAACTAAGTTGCTAAATTGGCCAGGTTGAACTAAATCTTGTGGTCCTTCACTTCAGCCTCCCAGAGTACAGGGATTATGGGCATCTGCCACTGAGCCTGGCCTTTATGCTTACTATTTGAAAAAATTATATTAACTAAATCAGCCCAACACAGATCAAGTGGTTTGCCCCATATCTAACAAATCGGTAAATGAGGTACCTTGGACTTGAACCCCTGCTGACCACACTCCTCCACATTGCTATGCCCTGCTTTGCAGAGGTTGTGGATGAGCCACAGGAGGAAATTTAAACCAAACTAATGCTAATACCTAATCCTGGCTAATAACTGATCACTGATTTTGTCCTCTTTTAATGCAGAAATTTCAGCAGTGAATTCCCCTCCTCTAATTTATGCACTAATGAAATGAAGCAGATAAGGGATGTTTTGATCCATAGTAGAGTAGACGCTCAAAAGTTAATTTATTTTCTCCAGACCTCCATTTCACTCTTTATTATATGGGATCATTGAAAAAAAATACAGTGAATATTTGCACTGTAAAAACATTCATACAGATATAAAAAAAAAACATTGCCATTAGTTCTCCTCAAAACACTTGCTCTTGCTTTGAACAAACACACTTGTCCCATCATTCTTGTCACTTTCTGAAACAGTTCTGGAAGTCCTCTCTCTCGTCTTTAGCTGAGATTTCCTGGCTGCCTCCATGTCCTGAATTGGTTCAAAATGTGTACCTTCATGGCCATTTTGACTTTGGGGAAGAGCCTGAAGTCTACTGTGCCAAACCCAGTGTAAAACGGGGTAAGGACACATTGTGAGGCCCTTCTGAGCCTGCCTTTCCATTGGATGACAGGCTGTAGCAGCATCTATCGTGTTTTCATCGTACTCTAAAATAAGAGGACTTCCTAAACTGCTTTTGCGAGGGATAAGAACAATGGGGTAAGTGTGTTCGAAAGGAGGCAGATGAATGACAGTGTGTCTTTAACTTTTTTTTTTAACCATTGCCATATTATTTTCATCACTGTGCTATGACTTAGAGATTGACTTCTGGGGGCTGCGTCACCCAGCTCTCCATAGACTCCGTTAGAAGCCACCAGCAGGCTGTCAGAAGTTGGAAAGAAAGAGAGCTCAGCGTATCTAGGGCCCTCTCCCATCCTGCTTCCCAGTAGGGAAGCCATCTCTTGTTTCAAGGGTCCAGAGGCCCAGCTCTCCCTTTGCTTTGGGAAGACCATTTCCTTCCTGTTGGGTCCCAGGAGACCATGGGCTTCCTGCTGTCGCTAGCTCTCAGATGTGCTGTGTTCCTCTTTATCTCCCCTAATTTCACATCTCTGTAACCAGTCATTTCACTGACTTCTTTCCTCTGCCTCTTATGAGAATCTTTCTGATTGTGCCTAGTCCAAGGATCATTTATCAACCAAATGTATTTTCTTCAAACGGATTACCTTATTTCATGTTTATTTATTTTTAAAGCAGTCGGTCCCTACACTAAATGAAAAACTTACCTTAAACAAACCATTAACAAACAAGAAAGAAAGAAAAAATAAAGACCAGGGAAAATACTCAATAGCATTAACTTTAGTTATTACTGCTTCTGAAGGCTCTGTGACCAAATGCTACCCATTTTAGGGTAAAAATGGAAATCAATAACAGTGACACATGTGGTAACAACATCCTACTGCCAAACGGAGACTTTCTGGCAGTGTGAATCTCTATTGCTTGAGATCCACTCCGAAATATACCTGTATTTTGGCCTTTGAATCTCATTGGCCCATAGGAACCAATAACAAGAGCCACTGACTTTTTTTACAGCCTCAAGTTATGTCTCCAAGATGAAGCTTGAAAAATACCAGATAATACTAAAAGATACCAGATAATACTAAAAGAAACTAGAAGATGACATGAGCATACAGAAGCATAAATATCCACTTATATACAACTATGATGCAATACAATGTATGCTTTTTGCTTCCAAGAAAAGTTGAGCTTTTCCAGCTGGCACAAGATGCCAACTGGACAAGTGAGAACAAGCCAGTAAGCCCAAGAGTGTCCACATCAGTGTGAATGTGTGCAGACATGTGTGTGCCTGTGAGTGTCTAAGTAGGTGGGAAGTTAAACTTCACCAAAACAAACCATTGAAGATATGCACACAGAGACACTTCGTATTGGCTGGTGAGAATGATATAAAAAACTTCAGCGTGTTTCTGTTCCACAGTCTGATAACCATGGACTATTAATTCCACAATGTCAGCAGCTACAGTTCTCATCAGAAAAACACATTCCTAGATCCAGCTTGGTCAACAACACTCACTGAAAGCACATTCATGGCTTTCTTTTGTTACATACACCCAACCCTGTTCCTGCTGTGTTTTATTAGGCAAATATAAAATTAACAACACAGCAATAATTATTTCCTAAACTGGTTCCAACACAAATTTCCAATTTGAGGTCGGATGTATTGCCTAATAAAATTTTTACAGCTACAGTCAAATTGTGGTAGTTAATTCCTAGAAAATACAATTCTTAATTCCCTAGAATTAGTTTTAAGTCTGGATTCATCACATAAAGATGAGTGTGTATTACTGCAGTTCATACAAAGTGTTCAAATAGTAATATCCAATATAGTAACTGGCATAATTTCAGCTAATTCAATGTTAGAAGTATTTGACCTACTTATATTTTCACTGAACACATTACGGCTTCAAGATCACTGAGTCTGATCTTTCTAAATTGCCCTTTCCTGAACTTCCTCAGTATTGCTTCATGTAATGCAGCTAAACACAGAATCATGTCAAAGAGGAAAGAATAATTAGAATATCCAAGAAACAGTATTCTATTTATACTCCTATTGCCACCCATCATTTGTTACTTTGGGACCTTGGCCTTAATCACAGGCTAAATCACTTCTCTCAGTGGCAAAATCCACATATTTGCAGAATCTAAAACTCATTCCATCTGCTCAGATTCCCAATGAGTACTTTTTAAACAACTGAAATAATAAGGCTGAATGCATAGCTCAGTGGCATAGTGCTTGCCTAGTATGCCCAAGGCCCTGCGTTCAAGGTTGGACACCACAACATACACAAAATTAAGGTAATAAATTATGGAGTAATAATAATAAAAGTAAATAGGTACCTATCTTGTGCCAGGCCCTATTCTCTAAGTGTTTTACCTATGTTAATTTTTTCATCCTTATAACAATCCCAAGAGGCAGGAGGTTTTATTATATTCATTTCACAGACAAAGAAAGAAACAGAGATGGTAAGTAACTTACCACATACAATAAGGTCACCCAGCAAGTGGCTGGCCTAGCATTCAGATCAAGGACATTTGGCGCCTGAACCCTTGTTTCTGACCACTCTTTAATATTATGTAAAATAACTATTTTATCCAAAACCAACAAATGATCGATATTCATCAGTGAAGTTAGGCTTTTGTTTTCTACTTGGTGATGGTAATAGAACAGAAGTGAGGTGCTAGTGAAAGAAGTAGACAGAAGAAAGTACCTAAGAGAATAGTGCTTGAAGCTCTTTTGTGAATTGTCTCTTCTGTGAGTTTTTTTTTCTAGGTATTTAGGACACGCCAGCAAAGGATCTAGAAAACTCTCCAAGGATAAAACCCTCAGCCTTCCAGAGGGAGCCGACTTTTGCAAAATACATACAGACCAACTACTTGGTGAGAACCATACAAGTCTGGTCATGCTCTCTTTGGCTTCTAGAAACAATTCTTTCCTGTACCTGATTCTTGGCACCTGGTTGCAAAGGGCTGAAAGGGCCAAACTTTCCTACCTTGACAGACCTGACTTAATTCCTATTTGGCCACTTCCCAGCTCTGTGGCCCACAGCAAAGTACTTCATGGAGCTTCGCCTTCATCTTCCTCATTTGTAAGTGGGTTAGACCGCGTCTCTTTTCTGCTCTGTCCGCTCGCCCTACTTTTGACACACTGGTATCTCCGTCAGGCTTTCTTGAGTTGTAAGCAACAGAAAACAGAGTAGACCAATTTATGCAAAATGAGCCTGTTGAAGTGACAGGGAGCAGCCATATTACAGAAGGAACAGCTGAAGAACTAGTGGGAGAAGGGATGAGAATGAGAGCCACACAGAGCAACAGCAAAGAATGAATAGATAAAGCAATGCCAAGTTCAAGGTCCTGTGAATGGAGCTTAATAAAGCTTCCTTCTTCCCCCCTCTGCCCTGGGCTTCTTTTCGCCAAATTCTTCATCCATTCCAACACATACTGTGCTCCTGCTCTGCACACAGCACACAGGGCAGGATGAAGAATGTGCAGATGAATAAGTCAGGCCCTGCCAAAAACCAGCCAGGCCTTCACTCAGAGTATTATTTTATGTTGTTGAGAAATACCCAAATGAATCATTCATCTCTGAAATAAATGGCTAATGTCAAAACATTTACTAATGCAGACAAAGCTGACTGAAATAAATGGTTGAATAACCCATTGTTTGAAAATCTACAAGAGTAATATATATTACGATCAGATAAATCAAAATTACAAAGGATTTTCTGCTGCTTTTCAGAATGCTTGCCAGAAGTTGTCAGATGACAGTTGGGAGGATAATAAGTTTAACAAGTGGTTGCGGGTTACCTCTAAGAATGAAACTGAGGAGCAGGGCTGGGGGAGTAGAGGAGCGGACCAGCAGGACAACCGCTTTTCACTTGTAATCTTTTGGACTGTTTGAATTTCTAAATTAAATTTATGTATTGATTTTATAACAATTAAATAACTAGTTTAAATAAAGCTTTTGGTTGATAAAACAAACCCAGCTTGAGCTCCTTCAGGCTGAAAGGGGATTTAGTGGCTCACAAGGACAGGCAAGGAAAGGAATGTGGTGATCGCATGGAAAGTCTCTCTTTATCTCTGTCTCCATCGCTAATTGTTGTCTTGGCATCTCTCTTCCTGTGACTGTTGCCATGTAGCTACTACCTTCCTGACTGGCTCCTCCTGGCCTTACCTCCTCATAGTTCTGTGACTAGAAAGGTAAACAGGATTCTTCCTGCTGAACGTTGCTGGCCACCTTTGAACAAGGTTGGGAGAATATATTGGCTTGGGGGATGTGGTGACTTTCTACCAATCAACGAAGCAGAGAACAGGCACCATGAGGCTCATTTGATCCAGATACAGGGAGAAGGTAGGAAAGAGCCTGGGTATTGTAGGTCTAACCATGAAGCAAGACCCTGGGGGCAGGGCAGCCCTCCCAGTGTTTGTCCCTGGAAGTTTCCGGCTCTATGAATCCCAGTCCTTGTAAGTTTCATGTCAACCCTCCTGGTCCAGAGAAAGCACTCTTTCTGGACAAGCCTTCTTATGACAAAACAATAACAGTGCCCAAGTCTTCCACACTACCCGACAAAACAGCAGTTGCAATATTAATTATTCTTTTTTTTTTTTTTTTGAGTCAGGGTCTTGCTTTGTAGTTCAGGCTGGCCCTGAACTCACTATGTAGCCCAGGCAAGCCTCGAACTCAGCAAACCTTCTGTCTCTGCCTCCCGAGTGCTGGGATTACAGGCGTGAGCCACCACGCCTGGCCAATGTTAATTATTCTTGATCCCTTCTGAGCCAAATCCCATTAGATACAGGACAGAGGGGTAAGACCCCTGATTTCTCCTTTTCTTTGAGGCCTGATGCTTTGCTTTCATCCCACAACTCTTTATTGAGCACCTACTAGGTACCAGGCACTATTCTAGGTGTTGGGCATGTAGGTACGGTCACAATATATCTTAAAGAGCATGCGTTCCAGTGGGGAGGCAGGAATAAAACACACAGGTGCGCGTGCGCACACACACACGCACACACACATATAAGTATTTCTAATTATCTCTGGTCCTAATGAGAGACAGAAAGAGCCCTAAAGCAGAGGAAGGAAAAGAAGGGGGGGCATGTTAGTGAGTATGGCCATGGAGGACTTTCACTGGAACAGAGACTGGTGTGGAGTGAAAGACACTGTGTTTTCCGGGCTATGCAAGAGCATATCCAAAGGCCCTAAGGGGACAAGGAAGTTGACAAGTTTGAGAAGTGTGGAAGTTAACCAGAGCTGAGGGAAGAGCAGGAATGGAGGGACATGAGAAGGGAGAAGCATAAGGTTTCCATTATACCCAGCTGTATGGGCCACAAAACGGCTTCATGTGTTATTCTAGACATGATAGGGAATCTCAGTGTGTTCCAAACAGCAATGACATGATTTGATTTCTGATTTTCAAGTGTCAATAGATATATGTTAACAGCTGAAACCGAACAAATCAAAACTCAATCTGAGAGGGTTCTTGACAGGAGGAATTGACTCCTCACTGGGACCAAGATGTAGGACCATAGGACATCAGGGCTCTGAAGTGTCCCCAGCAGCTAAGAGAGATGAGCACTGGCTCAGGTCTCCAAGACCCTACTTCTTCCCCCAGCTTGAGTTTGGATATTAAAAGCCCCATCTGTTAAAGGCCTGATCATCAGGCTTGGGAGGTAGAAGGTAACTTTAAGAGATCTCCTGGTGGGGCCGGAGGGTTAGCTCAGTTGTTCCGGTGCCTGCCTGCAAGCGCAAGGTCCTGAGTTCGATCCCCAGTAACCACATACAATGCTGGGCGTGGAGACTCACGCCCACTAACAATTAATACCGCATACCACAGTGTCGGGCATGGTGGCTCACGCCTGTAATCTCAGCACTCGGGAGGCAGAGACAGGAGGATTGCTGAATTCAAAGCTTGCCTGGGCTACATAGTGAGCTCAGTGCCAGCCTGAACTACAAAGCGAGAACCTGTCTCAAAAAAAAAAAAAAAAAAAAGAGATCTCCTGGTAGCAGTGGGAGGTACTCAGATCTCTAAAGAGGTTTCCCTGAAAGGGATTGTGGGGTCCTATCTGTTTTTTCATCTTCCTTCTCCCTGGCTCATGATGTAAGTGACTCTGCTCTGCTGCTGCTGTGAGTGCTGCCTTACTGCAGGCCCAAAAGTATGGATTGAAACTTCCAGAAGAGTGAGACCAAATAAACCTTCTTTCTTTATCAATTAATTGCCTCTGCCATTTTGTTTCAGTAACAGAAAGCTGACTAATATAGATCCTCACGTGCTTCTTAGAACCACAGCATAAGTTTAGGTCTGCTAACCAGTGCCCCAAGGAGATCAGGAAATCATGTATTCTCTGCAAGATTTACTCCCTTCCCTGACTCTACTGAAGTTCTTCTCTGCTGGATAAAAAAGAAATTACTTATTTTGCTCCTGAGGTCTGGGAATAGGGGCCTTAGAAACAATAGCAGTGGGGAGCCTTTGATTAAAGACCTAGGTCAAAGCCCTCTGACATAATAGGGGCGCTGTCCAGACCAAGGCTGAACAGTCACCATCCCGGACTTGTGGTGCCTTATGCTGTGGCCTCAGAAATTGTATCATCCCTGGGGTTCTTCAGCTTCACATCTTCTTGTGCTTTTCCCTCACACATAGGGGAAAGGTGATGGCTAGGTCCATTTTGTGTTGCTATAACTTAATACCTGATGCTGAGTAGTGTATCAAGAAAAGAGATTTATTTGGCTCTTAATTCTGCTGGCTGGGGAGCCCAGATGGCCTGGGGATAGCATCTTTGTGGGGTCCCTTGGCCGGATCATCACATGATGAACAGAAAAGGAACCAACTGCATGCATCAGGGGCTGAGCACATGGGGTGTTCTTGCTTTGTGATAGCCCACTTTCTCAAGGACTGACTCTCTCTGGAGACCAAGCCACCACACACCTGTACCAGGAGACCAGTGTTCATCTACTCCTGCCTGAGGGAACCCCAGGACCTCACTGCTTCCCACTGGGCCCCTTTTCTTAAAGCTTCCGTATCACAACTCCACCACAAGCCTCCAGCACAGGAAGATTCAGAGAACAAACTACAGGCGAACGCTAGCAGTGGATTCTCCCTTTTCTTCTGGAAATCGTGGGAAGCCAGGGACCCTGGGCTCCTTCCCCCAGTCCTGAGCTCTTCTCCAGGTAGGCTAGGGTAGACGGTGCCCAGGTTTTCTCACTAACAGCCTTTGGGGGTTGTGCCTACTCAGTGGGGCAAACTGCACGGCTTCTCTGTTGAAGGGCATTGTTAAGAAAACGCGTTTCCAGCCTGTCCTCTTAATGTGTCCCCGGGATGGCTGCCCCTGAGTTCTAAGTGCTGTGTCAGGCTGCCTGTGGCCTTTCCGGTACTGTGTCTGCGGTCGCACTTCACTTTAGATACGGTGCTTAAAACGTCTTTAGTCTCTATGTGTTTTAAACATTTCTTTGTGTTACTTTCAAGACTCTTCTTGCAAGACTCGTACAACAAGGCCCTTAGAAGTTGTAGAATGAATGTGATCACTGACAGGCTGCCTCATAATCACTGGCAAAATACACGTGCGCATTTTAAGCTCAATATGCAGTCATAATAGGAGGAAAGTAAATCTACATTTTCTGTTGTCAATCATGTTTATTAAATTGAAAAAAAAAGTCTCCTCTAGCAGGCGGCCTGGAAAGAGGGGGGAGTGGAGTGTGAATTGATTCGATGTTGGAGGACCAGGCTGAGAATGTAATTAACAGATGCAATTATGCATTCTGATGCAAAACGTTCCAAGCTGACAGTCGGGGAACTTCCAGTGGCGCTCCCAGGCCACAGGTCGCAAATTCTCTAACAACTTTATTCCTCTGTGCCGGCCTACGGTTCAATCCTACTTCCTTGGAGTATCTCCTAGCAAATAAAAGGCCCTATTCTCCGGCTTTCCCCGGCTTTCTTCGGAGTGAAAACACCACTTTGTGCCCACGTTGTGTTAAAATAACAGATCTGTGTTCGTTCCTGTAGGTTTTTGGACGGGAGGAGGGAGGCAGGCTGCCCTCACCGCGGATGGCGAGGCGCCTCGGGAGCAGGAGGAGGAGGCCGGGGCGAAAGGGGTTCCAACAGCGAACCTTTGTCCCGGAATGCAGATGAGCCGGCCCGCAGACAATGCCCGCCCAGTCCTCGCCGCACCCCGATCCATCTGCGGCTATTTTGTTAACCCGCTGTTTCTTACGTTCTTTCTCTCACGCAGAATGCTTGCTGTTGACAGCTGTGAATTTTAAACAACCATTCTGGGTATGTTTTCCTAATTTTGTGTATTCAGATTGTTTCTCCGTATTGCGAGGGGGCGGGGGAGGGGAGCTGGAAGCCAAGTACCTTACAGTTCCTCCATTGAGAGATTTCACGCGTTTCCAAAGTCGTGGAGCTTCTGCTTGCTAAACACAAAGTAGAAATTAAATGTGCTCACCAGCAGCGTCCGGAATGCCCAAGGAGCGGGGAAGGCCTTTCTAAACGCAAAAGACTGCTAAAGCTGGCGCGCCAGAGTGGACAGCGGAAGGACCTTGGAGTAACTACCGCTCACATGGACAACGTTAGGCCTGCAAGCCTCAGCCTGCCCTCAGTTATCTGTAAAATGGGACCACAGCTGTCCCTGTAGGCTGAAAATCAAGACCTTCTGTATGCAGGCCACCAGCCCAGCTCTGTTTCCTTTGTCCAGCTCCAATTACATTGTTTGGCAGCCAATCATTTTTATTTTTCTTTCTTTTTTTTTTTTTTTTTTTGCTTTTTGGAGGCAGGGTCTCACTTTGTAGTTCAGGCTAGCCCTGAGCTCACTATGGTGCCCAGGCATTTTTCTTTAGTAGCCTGCGGAGTCATGGGTATATGTTTCCAAGCATGGAGCAAAAGGAAAAAAGCTCTCAGACCGAGCCCTGTCATGGATAAGACATCAGATGGGAGGGATGGTTTTCCGTTTTATTTATTGCTATCCTCACCTCTTTGATACAAGGTACTTTGGAACTGATAATACCAAAGACAGAAACCCAAGCGCGGGACGGACCGGAAGGAATGTACAAACAGGGCGGCTGTGGGGCTCATTCTGCCTGCCCAGGTTCAGTTTCGAAAGCTGAGTCCCAGAGTCCCAGCAGCAAGAGTGAAAGGGTGGCGCCCTGCAGCTCTACCCCCTAGACAGGAGCCTGGGGGGAGACGACTTCTCAGTGCTTCATTTTCAAGTAAATTTTGCTCTCAGGAATCTTCCGAAGAGGGTACCGAGGACGGAAGCTCAGGGTCAGCTTCGAGACCAAACACAGTTGCAGAATTCCCAGGGCGGAAACCCAAAGAAAGGCAAACGGCTCTCTGTTCGCTGTCCACTCCTTTGTCTGGGAGGTGGGTCCACAGCATGCGGTCTTGAAAAGGGTTCAAGACTCCATCCAGCCTGGGCACAAAAGGGGTCACACTAATGTAGAGATTTCTCCCACGATCGGAGGGCAAAATCCCCTGAACCTCCGGACTGTGGCATCAGTAAATAGAGCGCACGCGAGCAGGGGGGTCTGGTGGCCAGTCAGAGCTCTGAGGGTCTAGGGGAGTGGACGGGACCGCTCACGCTCGCGTGGCCCGAGTGCACTCTCCTCACCTGAGAATTCCAGAGGAGCTGGGAGGCTGCTGCCCGCCTCTCGACGCTCTGAAGACCGGGTGCGCAGGTGGAGGGATGACAGCCTCGAGGGCGGAGACCCCATCTGCGGTGGCACTGGGTCCGGAGATGGAGCGTGTCTGTACACTTGAAAAAGAAAAGAGGAGTCGTAGAATGGTGATTCCTACCAGATGATCTTCAGGAGCCTTTTATTTTCCATCTTTTATGTTTTCTGTTGTTTGAATTGAAAATATATATTACTTTTTTTTTTTTTTTCTGGTGCTGTGAGCTACATTTCCAGCCCCCTTTTTGTTTTGAGCTGAACTGCTCAGTTGCCCAGGTGGGACATGAACTTGGGGAACTCCTCCCGTAGCCTCCCAAACAGCTGAGACTACCTCCGGGTATATTACTTCTATAATCAGCAAATGTATACATTATTTTAAATTTACCTTCAGCCTTCTTTTGTTCCTTCCTGTTCTTTTCCTCTGTTTGTGGTCACATATAATACTACCATTCTGCAAAGGCTATCTTTGGCGTACAATCAAGGAAATTTTAATTGCTAGGAGCTCATTTATCTGACTAAATTTCCAATGTTTGGGATGGTTTTGCTCCGCTCAACATAAGATGGGAACAGATTATAAGGAGGCAAATCGGGAGAGTCTGTGATGGCCACAGAGGGTTCCCAGTTCCTGTGTAGGACGCACTCTGTCTTAGACCATCTCTGAGGCCCCCACTTCTAAAGAACAACAGCCAGTGTGATTTTCTGCTGTCCTGCCACGTCCCCCATCATCACGGAAACCAGTTCTAAAAGCTCATCCACTCCCCTAGTGATGAGTTACAGAAGAAGGAAATGTCCAGGAACAAACATTATTTACAAATGGAATGGGCTGTGGAGAAAATAGGGCAGTTGGCCAGATCCATAAGTGCTTTCACTGTCTCCTGACCTGTCTCTCTCTCTCTCTCTCTCTCTCTCTCTGTCTGTCTCTTTCAGCTCCAAGATCTTGCTGCTCACCAAGGATCTGTTTCTGAAGACTCTGTAACAAGAATGAGTATTTCCAAGCATTTTTCTGGTTAGCCCTCCATTAGCCAGAAAATCAGATTACAATTGTGCACGAACTCCCACGTCCAGAACCAGTCTGGCCCCTAGAACATGGAATCGGGGTAAAGTAAGTCATGTTAAAATGAAGGTCTCCTGCGTTTGGGAACACGGAGGAATGGACAAAGCAGACAGGGCCTGGGGCCAAAGAAAAATGCCATATTTGGGTGCGAGGGGCTTTGTTCAGCTCTGGTACCAGCCTAGACCGAGCTAGTCGGGAACAGGGGCATTCAATCAATCCACCTGACACGCTGTCGCCTTCCACACGCACCGAGCTCCCGACCATCGTGTCGACTGAGAAGAGGTAACAGCTGCTCCACGGCAATTAGGCAGCAGTTTCTGTTGCTGCAGGAGATTATTTTGGATGGCGTAAAGAGATTCAAATAAAAATGTCAGCGTGCCCATTATGGATGAAAGTTAGAAAAACTTAAGTGGCCCTGAATTAATCACTACTTGACAGGAAGGCACGTAAACGAGTACTAAAAAAATCCCCCTGCAAATCTATTTTCCTGCATGTTTGGTAATTGTAAAGAAGCTGGTTGGGGGGTGAGGGAGGGCATTTCTTGGCTCCAACTTTAATTCGTTTTGGAGCGAAGATTTCATGACAAAGTTACATGCCCTTAAAGTACCGTTTATCGAGGGGCTAATGAGAGTTCCTAAGAACTCCGTACAAACAGGAGCAGCCACGGACACAAGAGGCCTTTGAAAACACCGAAGGGAGGGGGAGTTCATTAGCCTCCCCCCCCCTTCTTCTTCTTCCTCTTTCTCAACAATGAACGTTTTTGCTGCCAAACCTTCAGGAATCGGGTTGGTTTCCTTTCAAGTAATTGATGCGGGCTTTGCTGGTGTGTTAGACAACCTCTCAGGGTCCTCTCAGACAAGAGGCAGGAAATCTCACCGTCAAAGGGAAGCTGCGCATTCCTTCCTCCCCGGCTGGCTCGGCCCCTCTCACACGCTGGATTAATGCTGCTCTTGCCAAAACGCCTCGATTTCCACGGCCTCCCGTGGCTAAGATAACGAATGCGCTCTCGGCCTCTGAGGGCTGTGATTATTGTAAAACTCCAGCTACGCTGCGACAAAACCGGCTGCTGTCACCCCAAATCGAGCAAATGAGCCCCTGTCCTCCAGCATAAAGGCTGAGAGAGTTATTGAGCATCCCCCGTGGAGAAAGTGCCCCCACTCACCCTGCCCTGGCTCCGCCAGTCCCCCCTGAACCCTCTGCCTCCCTCCGCTCCTTCGGCTCAGGAGCACAGGAAGGAATTGTTGGGACCAGTCTGTTCCAAACAGATCAGGTTTTCTTAAGTCAGGATTTTTTTTTTTAAAGAAAAAACAGAAACAGGAATGCTAGGAAGAAAATGGAAACTGGCAACACGTTTTAACTCCGAGTGGCTTTGTTTTGTACTGATGCCCAAACGTCACGCTCTTCGGTAAACATAAACACAGATGACCAGTTTTGGGAAGTGGGAAGAAAGGAAGTAGGGACTTTCTTCTCAGAGAGCTCCAAACTCTCAGGATCTCTGGTGGTTTCAGATGAATAGGGGTGTCTTTTGTGATTTGTTTTAGTGGCCCTAGGGATTGAACCCAGCACCTTTGCACTGAGGGACTTCTGCAGCCCTTTTTCAATGTTTGATTTGAGACAGGGTCACACTAACAAGATAAATTACCCATGCTGGGTGGGCACCCTCCTGCTTCAGCCTCCCAGAGTGCTGGGATTACAGGTGGGTGCCACTGCACCCCGTGTAGGAATGTCTCTTTGGAACTATTATTCTCTACTCTCAAAATGATTTACAGCCGGCCATTAAGCTGACACAGAGAAAACAAGTGCATTTAGAAGGCTCTCGCTCTGTTGTCTGCATGGAGCCAAAATATTCTACTTCAGAGAAAAAGAAAGGGTTTGCCATAAAAATGTCTCCATTTGGAAAATACACTTACTCAAACTCTACTATGCGCAGCTGTATTCATCTGAGGCCTGGGAGATGCTTCCTATTTGTGCAACGTCCCCTTGCTCAGAAAGGTTCATGTCCTGTGGCACAACTGGATAGGAGCCAGATTGCTGAATTCTTCCCGAACTGTCTGCTTGACTTGCCTGGGGTAGGGTTGGGGCTCCTTCTTCCCTCCCCTTGGCACGGGCGTATTTTTGAGAACATGTTTTAAAAACAGTCCGCACGCCCTATCTTTCCCCTAGCCAGGCTGACAAAAGTCGATTGTCCTATTTCCGGTGGAGTTTTTGGTTGTGTCTGAGCCATCTTCAGTTCCACAGATGAGGCTGGAAGGGAGGCTGTTAGCTCTAGCCACAAAGGAGGAACTTTGAGGGTGACTAATATCATGAACAATATTAATAGTATTAATAGTAATTGTACATACTATAGTATTAGCATAGTGGCTTTAACTATGCAATCCTTTGTATACATTTTCTTGGTTAAACCCGGCAGTATCACTTAATGACAGGGACTGTGATTTGTACAGATGAGAATTCAAGAGCTCAGAGAGGTCAGTAACATGTGCCATGTGCACACAGGAAGAGACAGAGTTCAAAACGGACCGGCCAGTATCCCAAGTTTTGTTCTTCATTCCTCGTTAGTCTTCCCTTTCCATTAAGACTGGCATCTGTGTTCGGCTAATGTGGTAGCCACGCTTTCTTTTTCTATCGATGCTGATCCACCTGACACGTACCTGGGTGTCGCATGAGGCGGGAACTATGAGCTGGCAATTAAGAGTGAATGAGCTGGATGGGCCGGAGGGTTAGCTCAGTGGTTCCGGCGCCTGCCTCGCAAGCGCAAGGTCCTGAGTTCGATCCCCGCCCGGTAACCACATACAATGCTGGGTGTGGAGACACGCCCACCAACAATCAACACCGCATACCACAATGCCGGACGTGGTGGCTCATGCCTGTCATCCCAGCACTCGGGAGGCAGAGACAGGAGGATTGCTGAGTTCGCGGC
>PVIC010040953.1:0-16411 GCA_004025085.1 Thryonomys swinderianus
CACGCCCACCAACAATCAACACCGCATACCACAATGCCGGACGTGGTGGCTCACGCCTGTAATCCCAGCACTCGGGAGGCAGAGACAAGAGGATTGCTGAGTTCGCGGCGGCTTGCCTGGGCACCATAGTGAGCTCAGGGCCAGCCTGAACTACAAAACGAGACCCTGTCTCAAAAGCAAAAAAAAAAAAAAAAAAAAAAAAAAAAAATGCTATTATGAAAAGAGTTGTTTCTCTAGTTCCTTTCTCAATGAGCTTATTCATTTTTGAGTGTTGATTTTGTATCCAGCTACTTTACTGAAATTGGATATTAATTCTAGAAGATTTTTTTTTTTGGTGTTGGGGTTCTCGACTATCATGTCATTTACAAATAATCACGATTTAATATTTTCATTGCTTATCAGTTTTTATTTTTTTTCTCTTGTCTACTAATTACTATGGCTAGCGCTTTCAGACTATATTGAAGAGAATTGGGGATAATGGACATCTTTGTCTTGTTTCTGATTTTAGCCTGAAGTGTTTCATGTTTTGATCATTTAATATGATATTAGCTGTTGGTTTTTCATAGATAACTTTTATCATATTGAGATAAAGACAAAACCCAATTTTCTGCAAGGTTTTCATCAAAGATGGGTACTGGATTTTGACAAATGCTTATCTGCCATGCAATATCAATTAAAAATCAAAAATATAATTAAATACTTAAAATAATTAAAAGCATAGGTCCTGACGGCTTTACTGCTGAATTCTACAAGAAATCTCGGGAGTATCTAATGCTATTACTGTTCAAATTTTAATGAAATTGAAAAGTAAGCACTAATCCCAAATCCATTCCTAGAATCAAGCATCATCTTGAATCTAAAAGCAGAGAAAACTCAACCAAAAAAAAGAGAACTTCAGCCAGTTTCCCTTAACATAAGCATGAAAGTTCTTAATATACTGACAAACAGCATACAGCAGATCATCAAGATGATCATACACACTAGCCAAATGAATATCATCTCAAGGATGTAAGGATGGTTCAACATACATACATCAAGAAGTGCAAAACACTTTTAATAGAGTCAAGGTCACATTATATGAATACCTCTGAGCTTTCTTCATTTGGAAAACAGGAACTTAGTCCTAAGGTTCTCTAGGACTGTATATATATATAATTTTCTCCAATCAAATAGCATTTAAGTATCTCCTGTACAGAAAGACACATTTATAAATTGATATTTCATGTTATTCACAAGATATTTTGAAATAGAGATCAGATAAGAACACCCTGCCATATTTTGATTCCCTAAGTGGTCTATATTCTAATAAGTTCAAGAGCAACTGATATGACCTAATCCTTCAAGTGGAGGTAGTTTACCTCCCAGTTCAATTACTTTCTGAGTAGTTAGAGGTTGGTAAAACGATTTAATATGAGCTTCCTGATATCAATTAAATCTTTAGAAATGTTAGTATTATAGGTGCCTTTAAAATTAAATAACAGTATATAGATTAATTCTTTACAAGAACAATAATCTACTTCTACAAGGTTAAACCCAAAATTATTTTAGCATATATTAGACAAATCACAGAGACACCCCCCCCCCCCGCCGGAGCACAAGCGATTTCTAGGCTAAGACTATGCATCATAAAGAAAATCACAAATTTATAGCAAGAAGTTGTATTTCTGTTCCAAACAACATACAACACTAACTGCATTCACCATGTTGTTTCATGTTATATAATTTATTTCAGTAAATTAATTCTCCCTTCTATTTGAAGGTTCCTATCATTGGAAAATTCTAAAATGTAGGTAGTTCCTCACAAAAGCGATGATTAGTAATGTATATGCAAATTTCCTACATTCACTTATTCTATATTTATGTAACTTACATCAATTAGTATTACATACAAATGTCATGTGTCAATTTGTTGATAAATAAATTTAGACCTAGAAAATGTAGGAGACTTCTCCCTCTCCATTTTTCTTGGAGCATTTACCTCAGAAAACTATTGTTTAAGTATTTTATCTTCTCTTTTAAATGTATATAATTCTACTTTGAAAATACAAGTATTCCAAAGATCAAAAATCATCTATTCAACCATCAAGAAAGATAACATTTTATATTCCAGTCCTGGGGCAGGGAAAGAGTCTAACTCCAAAGAGATCCTTGCTTTAAATTACAAATCTACTGACCATCATCAAAATACGATCAGTTTCCATCCCACACCCCTTAAAGCCAATTGGTTTATATAAATGGATGCTCCAATTACCAGCTGAATGAAAGGTGGACTGTGTGGGATAAAACGTGCTGTTAAGGCCTCTTCAAGACCAATTACAGCTTATCTTGACAGCATGCATATAATGGATTTATCTGCTTGGTCCTCTAAGTGGGGTAAGACTTTGTTCCTGCTTTTGCAATCTGTTAGCAGATTACTTGGGATGTGTGTTGCATTCTAGTTTAAGATTTATTTAATAAAACTATATTACATTACAGAAAGGTTTACTGGCTTGAGAAAACACTTTATTTTAAATTATATTTCCAGAACAATTTACAGACATAATACCGTGGAGTGCATATAAAGATATTAGGAGGGCAGGGCTGGGACAGAAGGTTGTAGCGTGCAGCACTGAAGCAGGCTGATTTGGCTGCCTTCTCTGGCTGTGGTACAGAAAACCAAGGAAAATTATCCTCCACCCTCCACCAGACCACGAGGATAGGTGCTCTTCTGTGTTTTTGTCCTGTCAATATTTTGCTCACATCTCAGGTGTTTCCACTGGTGAGTTGTAGTTCACTTTTCCACCTAGCTGGAAGAATATGTTCTATGTTTTCAACTTGAAGATGCCCCACAAATGTGGCAAATGAAAAGTATTATTTCGCATTACCCCAACATTATCAATGAATGTTCACAATTTGCCTGTAAAATGAAAACACCCACCATTCTTTTGCATTTAGGTCCAAAGATACAAGACCAACATAATTTGTTACCAGGAGAAATAGAAAGGGACTATTATTTTTCTATGTTTTAATTTAAAAAGTTAATGACACTTTTTAATTCTTTCCTTTTCCATTTGCACTTTGAGGGAAACTATAAGAAATCTAGAAATCAAATACTGAGATCTTCCATGGAATACTAATCTAGAGTAGGTTGTGTAAAAATACTTTTATTTTGATCACTCTAGGTTGAGGCTTTTTATCATAAAAAATCATTCCATACTACAACTAATACTAGTTTGTCATGACAAAAATACAGAAAAAATGTAGTTGGTCTTTAGGTAGTATGTGGTTATAAAGGAAATATCATATCCTAAAATGATGAAAAGGTCACTGGGAAGTATGGGTTGAAAAGAAAAACTTTAAGAAGATTTCTGAGACAGTAGAGTTGTATCTGAAACGAGACCATGTTTATGGTATTGATGCGATCACCTTCTGATCTTGGGCACTGTGAAAAAACTCAAGATTTCTGGAAACTTTGGAATTTCTTGTGATCTTCGAGTAACATCCTCCCTTAAAACCCCAATGAAGCTTTGAACATTAAAGCGGAGTATGCAGGGGACGCCATTCCAGTTGTATTTTTGGCAGTGGCAACAGAAAGCAATGGTGTTGGCTAAGTGATATCTGGTAACACTGCACCCAGTGATTCTTTTCCTCACATCTCTGAACTGCAGAGATCAGGACATGTACTTATTTCTTCACATACCCAGAAGTCTCAGGTTTCCAGCCATTTTTCTAAGAGGACCAGCTCAGTTTGCTGTTCATGTTTTTGGGTTAAACAAGCCCTTGCAGTGGGGAAACTTGTGGGAAAGTATATTGAATACATGGGTTTCCCTTAATAAGGCTGATAAGAAAATCAGACAATGCGATTTCTAAGAATGTGATTTTACTGGGGAGGGTATCTAAAAATTTCTAACTAAGCTACAGAAAAATAATCAAGATAAATGATTTTGAAATCAAAGAAAATAAAATTGATTAAAAATAAAAAAATAAAAATCAACCCAGTATTACACTAACTTCATAGTAACTGATTCATTTTGAAATATTAATTTATATTTCTTTAATTCAGACATTGATATAGAAAGATAACATTAGTAAGTGTGGTGCTTTCTCTTCTTCATTGTCAACGTGGATAGTAAAAACCCAAGGTACTTAGCTTTATTTTGTGTGACATGAACACAAATGATTTGGGGTAGCAGAGTTCATATCATGGTTTCTCTTAGAAAATATTACTGCCACCCTAATATATTCAACATTAATGTTATCTAAGAATAAATAGTGTTCTTAGACAAATATTGACTAAATGTTATTCAAATGATTTTCTTTAGTTCAGAATAACCTAAAGTTTTTGTAATCTACAAAACAAGAAGTAAAGAAGATAGGAAAATTGTGTTATTTGAAGATGTTTTAGTCAGTGAACAGAAAAAAAAATAAATTTGACTTTACTTCATAATGAATATAAATTGTGTATTACTCTTAATATTATCAGGAAAAGCTTATAAAACTGATTTTAGTTTTGCTGACTTACTTTTTTTTTTTTTTTTTTTTTTTTTTGAGACAGGGTCTCATTTTGTAGTTCAGGCTGGCCCTGAGCTCACTATGTAGCCCAGACAAGACTCGAACTCAGCCATCCTTCTGCCTCTGTCTCCCAGATGCTGGGATGACAGGCGTGAGCCACCACACCCAGCTTTGCTGTTTTACTTTTAAAAATGATATCATACTTTAGAAAAAAATAGATTCTTTTGTAACTGAAGAGAAAGTACAGCCGGGAATGGTGGTTTATGCCTATAATCCCAGCACTCAGGAGGCAGAGACAGGAGGATTGCTGAATTCGAGGCTTGCCTGGGCTACATAGTGAGCTCAGGGCCAGCCTGAACTACAAAACGCGAGACCCTGTCTCAAAAAAAAAAAAAAAGAAAGAAAGAAAGAAAGAAAGTACAAATGAAACATTTTAGAATGTGACAGGGTGGAATAAATTTGTAGCTGAGTGATAGAACAACTTTTATGGTGCATAACACGTTGGTTCCAATATTCAGAAAAAAGAACAACAGCAAAAAAGAGTTAGAAGAAAAAAAGTGACAGAAAATAAAATATAGAAAGTGCAGAACAAGGAAATGAAAATTCAATAGCTGTTTAATGTAGTAATAATTTCAATTTAAATTCCACTATAGTTTTTGATAAGACATAAGAATAGGTGAAAATTTATACTTGATCAAAGACTAGCAGAGGAATATCAGTAGTGCTGTGAATAGAACATAGGGTCCTGGTCATTTGAGGCAAACACTCTATCTACTAAGCAGTAATTCATGGGAAAGTAGTGAGTATTTTGAAAAAAAATAAAAAAACAGCATGACTTGATGTCCACTTTAGAATCATAACAAACATCATGATTTAATGAATTATCATGGAAAAGAGTTACTCCTTATAATATTTCTTCAGTGATTTCTGCCACAATGTAAAAAGTCATTTGGTGAATTCATGATCACTTTCTGAATGCAATTTATTCAGAATATTGGCCTACAAATTTTATTAGTAATTCCAGTTTCTACTGACTCAGCAGAAGGATTTGTACCAAAATGAGTTTGATCAAACTACTAAGTAAAGGAATCTGAGATTAATCCTCTCATAAAACAAACTGCAAACAGAGACAGTTTATGATGTTTGATTATTCATCTGAACTTCAGTGATACCTTTTCAGAACATCCAGAATATCCAATAACAGGTATAATTTCTGCTTGTTTTAATAATTAGTTGAAAATTTAAAAATGTTACAGATTTTCAAGTTTTAAAGTTTTGTTGTAAGAAAGCCATATTTTTCAAATAATTACCTTAAAACACATTTCATTTCACAGTCACATTACATAGGTGATTTCAACTTAGGAAATGATATGACTTTTCTCTCATAGTACAGAATTGATATGCAAAACTCAATATTTCATGTATTCTTAGGCTTCTGAGCTTTTGCTGACTTCTGTGGAAGGTGCTTTTTCAGCATGCTTGGCACCAGCAGCAGACCTAGGTTCCCCATCAGCCACTTGATTGCAAGAATAGTCCATAAGGTCATCTATATTTAACTCTTAAGAAAGCACGTATGTGAACCTTTACAATAAGCCATGTAATTGGATATGTGGTCTTTCTTTTTTTTTGGCATCACTCAGTAAACTTTATTGGTACGTTATATACAGAGCTCAGAATCACACAAAACATTGGAGAATTTGTACCAATATGTGACACAGGTCAATTCTCATTTTTACCCACATACCTGTCAACTCACCCCCCGCCCCACCCCCTATATACATACTCTTTTATTTTTTTCTGAATCATATTTATTCTTTCCCCTCATTATGTTCCCACACCAAATTCCTTTTGGATATTTCCCATTCTACAAAACTATCACACACTCTAGAACCCCTTTAACTCTACAGGTACTTATATCAAAGAAAAGATCTGACATTTGCATATCTGTGTTCTATTTATTTCACTTATTAGTGTGTCCTCAGGTGTCTCCATTTGCACATAAATGAATCAATCCTGTCATTCTTTTTTTTTTTTTTTTTTTTGAGACAGGGTCTCACTTTTTAGTTCAGGCTGGCTCTGAGCTCATTATGGAGCCCAACAATCCTGTTATGCTCTCTCTTTTTTTTAATAAATTGAATTCTTTATTGGTACAATTTATATACATATCAAAATCATGTATAACATTGGGGAATTTGTACCAGTATATGACACAAGTTAATTCTCATTTTTACCCATATCCCTACCCACCCACCCCTGCTCACCCCCTTTATACATGCTCTTTTATTTTCTTTCTGTATCATATTTATTCCTTCCCCTCATCACATAATCCTGTCATTCTTTATGGAAGAGTAATACTCCATTTAAAAAAAGGAAAACACATCTTCTGTGTCCAGTCCCCAGTTGATTGGCATTTGGGTTGTTTCCAAGATGGAGCTATCATGAACTGAGCTGCTATGAACAAGGGTGTACATTTGTTTTTCCAATGTGATTTTTTTAAAATTCCTTTTGGTATATTCCTATAAGGGGGATAGCAGGGTCGAATGGGATCTCTAGTACTAGTTTTCTTAGGAATCTCCACACAGATTTAAACAATGGTTGCATAAGTCTACAATCCCACCCGCAGTAGAGAAGGGTTCCTTTCTCCCCACAGCCTTACCAGCATTTATCATTGGTTGATTTTTTGATAGCGGCCGTTTTTTGTGGAGTGTGGTGAAATCTCAGTGTTGTTTTCATCTGCATCTCGAATGACCAGCGATGTTGAACATTTCTTCATATGCTTCTTGGCTGCTTTGACTTCTACCTCTGAGAAGTTTCTGTTCATTTCAGATTCCCGATTTTGAATTGGGTCTTTAAATTTGGGGAGACTGATTTGTTTAAGTTCCTTGTATATTGTTGATAATAGCTCTTTGTCTGATAAACAGCTAGGAAAGATTTTTTCCCATGTTGTTGGTTGTCTTTTAATGGTGCAGTGATTTCTTTTGTTGTGCAGAAGCTTTTTAGTAGAATTAGATCACATTTGTTGATTATTTCTGCTAGTTCTTGTGCTATAGAGGTTTTATTCATGAAGTCTCTGCCTAAGCCAGTATCTCCAAGAGTTTTACCTAACCTGTTTTCTAGCAGGTTTACTGTTTCTGTTTTAGTGTTTAAATCTCAAATCCATTGTGAATTTAGTTTTGTGCATGGTGAAAGAGATAGATCTAGCTTTAGTTTTTGGCAGTTTAAAGCCCAGTTTTTCCAGCACTATTTGTCAGAGGCTGTCTTTCCTCCATTGAGGATGTTTGGCTCCTTTGTCAAAGATAAGGTGGCTTAGTATATCTGGGGTTTTGTCTGGATCTTCTAATCTATTCCACTGGTCATCTGGTCTGTTACTTTGCCAGTACCATACAGTTTTTATCACAGTGACTTTATAGTAGAATCTTAAATTGGGGATTGTAATACTCCCTGCCATGTCTTGGTTGCTTAGCATTGCTTTTGCTATTCTAGGTTTCTTGTGGTTCCAGATGAATTTTTAGGTTATTTTCTCCAGCTCTTTGAAGCATAGCATTGGGATTTCAATTGGAATTGCATTAAATCTGTATAGTACTTGTGGGAGTATAACCATTTTTACAATGTTGATTCTTTCTACCCA
This sequence comes from Thryonomys swinderianus, assembly GCA_004025085.1. Classification (NCBI taxonomy): domain Eukaryota; kingdom Metazoa; phylum Chordata; class Mammalia; order Rodentia; family Thryonomyidae; genus Thryonomys; species Thryonomys swinderianus. The sequence goes on from PVIC010040953.1 coordinate 8,120, forward strand.
GGAACAATGGATGTCTTTCCACTCTCTGATCTCCTTTTCTATCTCATTTTTCAGAGTCCTATAACTTTCAGAGTAAAGGTCTTTCACCTCCTTTGTTAGACTGATTCCTAGATATTTCATTTTTCTGGGTGCTGTTTTGAAAGGGATTGACTCCACAATTTCTCTTTCAGTGAGTCTGTTGTTTGTGTAGGCAAAGGCTGTTGATTTTTGAGCATTGACCTTGTAACCAGCAACCCTACTAAATTTGGTAATTAAGTCTAGTAGTCTTTTGGTTAAGTTTTTAGGATCCTCTAGATAGAGTATCATATCGTTGGCAAATAATGTCAGTTTAACTTCTTCCTTTCCTATCTTTATTCCTTTTTTATCTTTGTCCTGCCTGATTGCTATGGCTAATGTTTCCAGTACTATATTGAATAAGAGTGGTAACAGCAGACATTCTTGTCTCGTTCCTGATCTTAGTGTAAATGTTCCAGTTTTTGCCCATTAAGTATGATGCTGGCTGTTAGTTTCTCATAAAGAGCTTGTATCAGATTGAGAAAAAGTCCATCTATTCTGATTCTCTGTAGGGTTTTGATCATGAATGGATTATTTGGTCATTCTTTTGTACCCTTTTCTTTATAGCCCATGAATTGGAAGGCTGCTTTAAGTCATTTCAGGTATTTTGAACACCTGACTAGCAATATTTTAAAATTTTTGAATGACTCATTGTTACGTGCTATTTTTCTAATTTATGAATGAATCCTTATATCTGTTGTCCCATTTCTATCCAATTTTAAATACTGTTTGGAAGAAGAGCAAGATAATTTATTAGGTGAGAACATCTGCCATTCAACAACTAATGTTTGTGGGCAGAACGAGGAGACTAAGCTCCGTGTATGCACCCCAAACTTTTAACTCAACAGAATATTGGATCATCTCCTTTAGGCAAAGAATGGGTGTGCTGGAGGAACGGGGAAAAACAGCCTCCTAGTATCCAGTCTCCAGTTCTTCCTTTTCTTTTCCAGACTGAATTTTTCTTAATGCTCTGGAGTCCCCAGATAGGATCTTATTAGTCTTCTTATAAGCCATTGCATTTTAATCTCAATAATTTCATTTCCTAATACAGTTTGATTTTGGATGATTTACTAAGATTGCTGGTTTCTGTAAGAACCTGGGTAAAATAATTTTATATCATATTAGCCCTTTCAGCTCTCACTTCTTTTGTGACCTGAAATCATGCTCTACCCTGCTGCTTGTTTTTTGTAAATAAAGTGTAATTGGAACACAGCCAGGCTCACTTAATTCACTATTGTCTACTGCTTCTTTCATACCATAATAGTAGAGCTAAGAGCATATGGTTTTCACAGGAAAATTCTGCTGGCCTCTGCTCTCAACTACTACATTAAAAAAATGTATTTTGTGCAAAACACTGTATACCAAGTATCTTTTTATAACAATTTGGCACTTACCTGAATTACATGCAATCACTGCAAATGACTTCATGTCACCTATTAGTTGAGCACTATCTAATAAATTGCCTTTTCCCATAGAAAGTGTAATATCATAGAGGCCAATTGCTTCAAGAAATATGTTACTATTATATTGCTGGATATCAGCATTGTGAGAAAAGATTCTCATGGAGTTTAACTTTATTAAAAGAAAATAACACTGTAGTGAATTCAAGATTTAAAATAGATCAGGAATTAATATTGCCTAATGTGGAGGGTAAATTACCATGGAGAAAGTAAAGAGAAAAGCAACCATAAAACATGATTACCAAGTGGTGTAACAAATTTGTAGAAATGTGTTATACGTTTTCAAAAACATTTTAAAATAAACCACTTAAATAGAATAAACTTGCTATATAGTAGTATTTAAATGAATTTATTTTTCAATGGTTTAGAAGGTGTATATGACACAAGATATTTCTTAGTAATAGCTTTGCTATGTACAAAATTAGTTTTTAATATGTGACTTAGGTGATTCAAAAGCTTTACAGTTTGTTCAATTCTCAGCTTCCAATCCAACTACAACTACTTTTTAAAAATATATTCATAGTTATTGAATCATAAATGCCAACATATGTTCATTTAAGAAAGATTTATATTTGTTCTACAAATTGCACCTATTTAAATGTGCCTATACTTCAGAGGGAGATTGTCTTGTAAATTTTAAGATTGGTTTCTTTCTTTCTAGTCCCAAATTAGACCATCAGCACATTGACTATATCTATGGAAATAGCAGGGGATGGCATTCAGCAGCTGAAACAGTTAAGGATAGAAGTTGATGAAAAAAGGGTGGAATGAAGATCACAGGAAAAATAGAAGCACAAGTCACTGAGGCATGAAGATACCTCTGTTTTACATGTGCAGCTACTCCTAATGGTGCCTCTACTTTTATATTCAAATGGATGTACCTTCAGGACATACTCATAAGTGAGATATAGAGGCTGCAGATGTGTAAATAACATGTTTTCTCTGGTGTGAGAAAGTGAAGTTGTAAATGTGTTCTAGAACGCATGATCGATATAGTGAAATAGTATATATTCAAAGGGAAATAGGGTTCTGGGGTAAATAATGAGAAAAGAAAAAAAAGTGATGGTTAAGAAAAGGAAACAAAGCTTGTGTATATAGGAGTGGAGGTGTCAGGCTGGGTGGAGGAAGGGGAAAATGAGAATTAAGTTGTGTCATATACTGGTACAAATTCTCAATGTGGAATGTAATTGTGATGTGTATATATAATGTACCAGCAAACAGAAAGGGGTTAATTAAAAGGAACTGGGTTACCATTCAGTTTAGAGAAAGGAAATAGAAGTAGGGTACAACTTGATACATCTGTTCCAGAGGCAGTGCCTGAGAGTAAAGGACTATCAACTGTGAGAAGCAATTGCAAATATACATGTGAACACCAGTGTTTCATAGTAGCTATAATAGTTGTAGCAGAATGCATTCATGGGTCCTGTGCTTTGGATATAGAATATTCCTTGAACATCTATGTGCTGAAAGATTTGTATACAGGATGATGGTGCTGAGAAGCGCAAGACTTTACACTAAGCCACTTCATAATCTGAAGACATGCTTTCTAAGGTGATTTTGAGATTCTAGTCTTTCTGTCAGTCTCTGATTTTGTCTGTGTATTTCTGGCCCCAACTGTTTCTCTTTGAACAGAGAGTTCTTTTTTTTTTTTTTTGGTTCATACTGATGAGACTTCAGACAGAAAGAGATGCTAGCAGGAAGTGGAAAAAACTTCATATTTCTTTTGCTATGCCACATTCCTCAGTTATACTGCATTCATGTCCCGTGTCTGTGATAAATTAAAGTGTTTTGGTGGCAGAGGTTTCAAAACAGCAAAACATCTGGGCTGTTGAATGAGTCTTATTTTCCTTTTTTTTTTCAGGACCAAAAAGGAACATAACAGATTATTTGAAAAATTTGCCATGTGGTCAGAAATGGATTAAAGAGCATGTAAAGTTGTAGGAAGGACAGGGCCTTTTGCTAAAGGGAGTAGCCATATAAAAAGCCATGTATCTAGATAACAGGAAAAATGCTAAAGGACACTGTAGAAATCTGCAATGTCTCTGCTATCATGACAGTGTCAGAGGTGGAGAAATGTAAATTTGTTTCAAATACTTTACTTGAGTAAAGAGCCCCGAAACTCTGAAAAACTCAGGGTCACTTCAGGATTCTCACTTACATGCAAGACAGAGCACTTCTGTGACCATAATTAAAGTTAGCCCAGGCAAAACTCAAGAAGTTGGCAGACTTTGGCATGGTCTCTGTGATGGTATTTTTTCAGGTCTATAGAATATAGAAGTTTCAAGGTTATTGTAGCTTTCACTGAATTCAAAAAGAAAGGATAGCAAGCCAAGAAATACGCTATGAGGGGAGAGGCCATGTAATGAGCCAGCCAGCAGCAATGCTTGGTAAAAACTGTGGAAGTAAAACTGATCCTAGAGTGGAGACCTCTGAAGGATAGAGGCAAAAATAAATAATTAAATAATTTTTAAAAGTTTAAAAAGTGCAAGAATAATAGAGGAAAGCTGTGAGTAGCCTGCAGAAATAGCCATGTGTGCTACAACTTGCTAATCCATAGGAACAGAACTTCCCAGCTCATTGGGAACCTACCTCTATTAAATTGTGCTCTAGATGCTGATTCTGGAACTTTTGGTTTTAATATTTGATGTATTGGATTCCAGTCTTGCTATTGACTGATCTTTCTTTTCTAAGTGTTTATTTCTACTTTGTGAAATTCAAGTGTTTAACCTGTGCCAACGTATGTTGGAAGAATGCAATAGTGTATCTTACTGTTATTTTTGCAGAGGTTAACAGCTGAGTGTTTGTCTTCAGTCTCAGATAAGACTTTGGATTTGGAATTTGAAATGAATCTCTTAGAACAGTTAAAACTTTTTAAAAATTAGTAACAGACTGAATACATGATGCAGCATGAGATTAACATGAATCTTTGAGTTCCAGTAACAAAATGTTGTATGTTGAACATTCTCTGTTCACACAAAGGCACTTAGATTGAAGATCTTGGTCCTAAGGGACCAGAACAGGGCAGTGACACTGTCAAAGATGTGCACTGAATAGGAGGTGGAGCTTGGGGGTGTAGGGTGGGTAGAGGAAGAGGAAAAATGAGAATTAAATTATGTCATATACTGGTACATATTATCATGTGAAGTGTATGTGATCTACATATATAATGTACCAATACATTAAATTAAATTACAATAGGATAGTTCTTAAGTAATGGGGATGTGCCCTCAAAAGAAATTGTCAGATACCAGTCTCTCCACCTCCTTCTGCTACTGAAGGATAGCAGATCTTCCAAGGTTGTTTCTACACATGCTCGCACAGTGATGTGGGAACATTGTCATCCTCACCAGAACTAAAGGATCTGTCATGTCTTTGATAAACTGTAAGATAACAAACTTTTCTCTCTACAATTCCCTTGTAGCAATGTCTAACTTACTAATATACTGATAATTCAGGCCATCACAACTCCTGAGCTTCCTCTCTATTATGTAAAATGGTATTAAGACCAGAAGACAAGAAGTTCATCAAAACAACTCTGACAATGAATTAGAATTTCTAGGTCCCTTGTTTTACTTTTTGAAATTATGTTTATTTTTAAATAAATTCAGAGTCTGGTGGGTGAATGATTAAACAGATTTCATAGAAGTTCCTAAATCAGTGTAAGAGAGATGTATTCAACAGCTATCCAGAGGACCCCATATATACAACTTCTCAAAAAAGGCTCTTGGATTCAGATGTCATTAGTTTTTAATATATAACAAACCTGAAAATCTTTACTTGACATAGAGTATAGAAGTATAACTAATATTAAGTGGTCATTTGAATCCAACCAGAGAAAAATTTGCCACAGGTTTCTCAGTGCTCATGTACCTAAAACATATTCACTTCCTCAACTTAAATTTCAGCCACTTACTCTCATCAAACTATCTCTGATTATAAACAAAACTCAGTTTCTCTCAGGTTACCCAAAACTCAAAAGAGCATCATATCTGAGGACTAACAAGATATCTTTTTAGACTTTCTCTGGAAGCTCACTATTTAATTCATTTTCACTAAAATGTCCAAAAACTTTAGAAGAAAACCACTCATATATAAACTCTGAAAAGAGATGTGAAGAAACGGGCTGGAAATTTAGCTCAAGTGGTACCGTGCCTACCATGGAAGCACAAGTACCTGAGTTCAATCCCCCATACCACAAAAAAAAAAAAAAAAAAAAAAAAAAAAGAGGAAACCAAGGAAGGTGTCAATTACGAAACAGCACTCAGTTTAGACTATTATAGAGAAAACTGAAGAGTTTAAAGTGAGGAGAAAATTGGCCAAAAAAATTAAAACTTGAAATTTCAGGTTATTTGGTAATATATTGCCATGGTCTTCCATAAAAGTAACAAAATTATAAAATTATATTGGTGATGAGCATGACATATATAGGACCTTGTATACCATGATGCAGTTGGGAAGTCCATTTATTAAATTTCATGCACAGATACAACAAAAGATCAATCACAATTATAATATATATATATATATATATATATATATATATATATATATATAGCTTAATAACAAACTGACTAAGGTCTAAAGACATATAGATTAACTTGGCCATTTAAAAAGCAATTTATAGGAGATGGTCAGTACTTCTTCTACATATTAAAAATATATTATTTACTTCAAATTAAAAAGAAGCAAATGATCAAACATTTAAGTCAACCAATTTTTTTTTTTTTTTGGTCTAGTTGATCTGTCATTTTGTGACAGTGAGGTATGGAGATTCCTCACTCTTATTCTATTAGTGATTATTTGGCTTTTCCTGTCCATTCATTCTTGTTCTAAATACTTAGGTAAACTAAATTTTGGTGCATATATACTTATGATTGTAATCCCTCCCTCTTGGATTGTGCCCTGCACAAGGATGTAGTGTCCTTCTTTGTTTCTCTTAGATTGTTCTGGTTAGAATTCTACTTTGTCTGTAAATAAGATAGTCACTCCTACTTTTTACAAGTTTATGTACCGTTAAGAATTGTTTTCCTTCTTTTTATATTCATTCTATGGATTTTTTGAATTAAGTATGTTTCTTGAATACAATATATAGTTTGATCTTTCTTCTTTATTCATTTCACCTACTTATTTATTTTAATTGGTGAATTAAGGCCATTAACAGTAATGATTTTGAGGCTAGAGATTTAGCTCAGTGGTTCTGGCACCTGGCTAGCAAGCACAAGGTCCCTGGTTCAATCCCCAGTAACCACATACAACAGTATCAGGTGTGAGGAATCATGGACACCAGCATTCAGTACCAACACCACAATGCCAGATGTGGTGGCTCACACCTGTAATCCCAGCACTCAGGAGGCAGAGGCAGGAGGATTGCTGAGTTTGAGGTGTGCCTGGGCTACATAGTGCACTCAAGGCCAGCCCAAACTACAAAACAAGACACCCCTCCATCTTAAGAAAAAATGGTTTCAATTGATAATTGGTATTCTCTGACTTATACTTATCATATTTTCCTGTACTTGGTTCTTTTACTATTTGTATGTTAAATCCTTCCCTGCCATTTAATTTCTTGGGTTGTCTAATGGGATCAAACTGTTAGGCCTCATGGAGTTGTGAACCTAACCGTCTTTTTCTAGGATATTGTTGGAATTTTTATAAAATAGTTTGGGGATCATGAAGTTTCTCAGGTGTTCTTTGTCATAGAAATTTCTTAATTCTCTATCAATTCTGAATGGTATTTTTGAAGGATACACCCTTCTGGGTTGGAAACTTTTTTTTTCTTTTCTTTTTCTTTTATTAGCACTTAAAATACTTCACTCAGGCTCAACTTCACTTCAGTGTTTGTGCTGAAAAAATCTGCTATAATGATTCTAGTCTTCCCTTTGTGTGTGTGTGTGTGTGTGTGTGTGTTTTCTCTAAGTCCTTTTAATATTTTGTTATTCCATTGGGACTCAGTATTTTGACTACTATATGCCAGGGTGTGGAGGTTTTTGATCAATGTTAGTTGGAGTTCTGACAGGCTAAATGTTTTTTGTGATTCAACCTATATATGAAAAAATGGTGTTGCATATTTAAATATTTCTATTGATGCCTTCATTCCTGACATGCCTTACTACATTATTTTGTAAGAAACTCATGGTTAATGAATAAAATATTCTATTTTCATCTGAACTCCTTTCTTATGAATCTTTCAGTTTTTGTCATATGTATGTGAAGAATTTTTAAATTGTTTATCTCAACGTAGCTAACTTTTATATTTTACTAGATGACTTCTATGCTGTTTTGTGTTTTAACCATTTAGAAAGTAAAATTAGTTATTATTTTGCTCCTAAGTATTAATTTAAAAATTAAAAAAGTACTACTAGGTATGATGGAACATGCCTGTGATTCCACCACTTGGGAAGCTGAGGAGGAGAATCTTCTAAAGTTCAAAACCAGCCTGAACTACATAGTGAGAACTTGTCTCAAAATTATATAAACACTACTATGAGTGGATTTATAGAATGATCACTTTAAGCAGTTTTTCAGTAGGATGAGATCCCATTTGTTGATTCATTCTGCTAGTTCTTGTGCTATAAAGGTTTTATTCATAAAGTCTCTGTCTAACACAATGTCTCCAAGAGTTTTGCCTAACCTGTTTTCCAGCTGGCTTATTGTTTCTGTTTTAATGTTTAAATCTTGTATCCACTGTGAATTTAGTTTTGTGCATGGTGAAAGAGATAGGTCTAGCTTTAGCTTTTGGCAGGCTAGAGCCCAGTTTTTCCAGCAACATTTGTTAAAGAGG
>PVIC010040954.1:0-16447 GCA_004025085.1 Thryonomys swinderianus
CACACACACACACACAAAGTATCTTGCCCCTGTTCCATGAGTTCACTATCATCATATACTTCTTTTAGGATATTAATCATATGGTTATTTTTTCTTGGTGAATGATATCATTTATTTTTAGTTGACATCCCTTTTTAATTTTGTCTGTCTTCCATATGTTGCCCAAAGGTCTGACAATTGTTGCTCACATGTATGCGTATAAGTGTAGGGATAAAATACTAAATGAATGTTGTAAGCATGTGGGAAGCCCTAGAGACTTGGAGCTTCACTGTAGGTTGATCTAAAGGCACTATTTCCTGAAGACCTCTTGTATCATCATCATTATAGTTTAAGCCTTGGTCTGATTACTTTTTCCAAAATAATGTCTTCCAGTTTCCTGTCTGGAGAGATAATGCCTGGCTCTGCCCCATTCTGAGAAGTGGATGAGGGAAAGAAACCGACTGTCTTGTTATGCAACGTGTAGTATTCTACACTTGATCTTAGCCAAAAGGCTGAGAAGCAATACCGTGTAGTATTCTATGAGCACTTAAATCTCTCCAATCTGGATACTGTTCCCATGTCCTTAGCCATGTCCAGTGTCTTTCAACCCAGAGCATAAATGTTTGGACATTTGCTGCCATTTTGAAAGAGGAAGGAGGTAGAGGTATCTAATTCTCCAAAAGCTTTCCAAACATTCTTTGCTCAGGTCCTGCATCTTCCCTCTATTCATATTGCTTCAAGTATCAACAGATACTAACAGATTTCTTAGTACTCACTGCTGCCTGCATAGTTTTTTTCCCCCCTGTGACCTGCTTTCCTGTTCTGCTTGTCTGTGTAGATTTCAAAAGGAAATTCTTTTTAGTCTATTGGAGTTTCATAAAAGAGCAAGATTAGAAGTATGTACATTCAGTTTCCATTTTAACCTGGAATTTTCTATTTCAATGTTTATTTTCTACCCACCTACACTAACAAATTGCTAAGGTAGAACATTTAGAGGTACAGAAAAGTATAAAGATGAAAATCATAGACGTCTACAATCCAATCTTTTTGAGATACCTCCTACTGACTTTCAATAGTGTTTAAGTTTTTCCTTTTCTATGGTTATAAATTGTAATCACATAATGTATATAATTTTGTTCCAGCTTCATGCACTTAACAGAGTGTTTTATTTTTCATTATTGTTACATTTTTTAGTTTTTTTGAGACAGGGTCTCCCTCTGCAGTTCGGGCTGACTTTGAACTCACTATGTAGTCCAGGCTAGCCTCAAATTCAGGCAGTCTTCCTGCCTCTGCTTCCCAAGTGCTGGGATTACAGGCATGAGCCACCATGCCCAGCGCTGTTTTGTGTGGTCACCAGGGATCGAACTTGGGACCTTGCATTTGCCAGGCAGATACCAGAACTACTGAGCTAAATCCCTGGCCTTTAACAGAGTGTTTTAAAGGCTGGGTTTCAACACACTATATAATCGTTGAAAATTCTCTTGTCATTTTTTTTGAGATAAAGTCTTGGGATATAGTTCAGGCTGACCTTGAACTCATAGGTGATCCTCCTGCTTCAGCCTACCAAGTGTTGGGATTGTAGGCCTGTGCCAACATGCCTGCCTCTCTCTTATCATTTTTAGTAACCACAAAATAGTCCATTGTATGAATAGTAATAACAACTTACCCATATATGTGTATGCTATTTGCCAGACATTATCTAAATATTTGACAAATATGAACTCATTTAACCTTAACTATAATATTACAAAGTAGACATTATTGTAAATTGTCCCATTTTACAGATGAGAAATAAGGCACAGAGTAGTATGGTAACTTGCCCAATGTTACTTAGCTAGTAAGTGGTAGATTCAGAATTTAAATCAACATGACCTGGCTTGAGAGTCTATGCTTTTGCTCACTGTATCAGATAGTACCATTATACTTGTGTGATCATTTAACTTTCCACATATTGTTTGATAATTCAGGTGATTTCTGTTTGTTTTTAATTTTAAATTATGCTTTGACAGATATCCCTTTGTTTCATGTTTTGTATATTCAGTTTATTTCTTCAGAATGGATTCTTTGCTATGTGCTCTTGTCCTTACACATCCTTTTATATTCCAGTCCCACTTTTCTGCTCTTTCTGAGCACCTCTATATTTTATGACTAATTTTTCTTAATATTAGAAGTTTGGATGTCTCTTCTGAAAACATTTGTTTCTCATGATGTTGAGAATACAATCCAGGGCCTTGTGCATGCTAGGAAGTGTTCTACCACCGAACTATATCTCCAGCCCTGAATAACCGTTTTGAAAGCTGACAAAAGATCTTTCCTGCAAAACTTATCATCTCAGCTCTTATTCTCCTTGTTTGGTCTGTAATTTTGGTAGAAAGTTCACTACACTCATCCTTCACAAATACTTTTTTTTCTCAATTTCCTGGTATTGTCATCTTTTTATTTTTTTTACCCCATTTCCTTTCCTCAGCTCTCTTTTATTTATCTACCGAACATGAACTTTCCCCATAGTTACATCATCATCTCTCAGTCTCTTTTTTCCCCATCCTACTCTTCTTCCACTTCCTTCTCTCCTTATTTTCCTTTCTCTCCCCTTTTCTGTTTGCATATCCTGTCTCTTAAATGATGGTGTCTATTTATATTTAATGTGATTATTTTAGTCTTTTCTTTCTGTGAATTTTATATCTTTCTTGTTTGTGTGTTGCTTCATTTCTGTCTTCTTTCTTGTCAAATAGATGTTGCAGTGTATCATCTTTATTCTTTTTTTTTTTTTTGAGACAGGGTCTCGCTTTGTAGTTCAGGCTGGCCCTGAGCTCACTATGGTGAGCTTGCGAGGCAGGTGCCAGAACCACTGAGCTAACCCTCCAGCCCTCATTTTTATTCTTTACACATTTTTCTTAATTGATTTCATTGGTACATTTTATATACACATCATGACCACACTCAATATTGAGAATTTGTACCAGTATGTAACACAACTTAATTCTCATTTTCCCTCATTCCCCTGCCGCTGAAAATCCCCCACTCCTATATACATAAGCTTTGTTTTCTTTTTCTTTAATGCCAGGTTTTTTCTTTTCCTTTCTTTACTTAACCTAACCCCCCTTTTCCCTTTGAATATTTTCTATTTCACAATACCTATTCTACATTTTAGAACTCATTTATATCTTCATTTTCTCATACCAGAGAAAAGATATGGTTTTTACACATCTGTGTCCTATTTATTTCACTTTTGAGTGTGTCCTCAAGGTACATCCATTTGAGTATAAAGGACTCAAATTTATCATTCTGTATGGCAAAGTAATAACTCCATTTTATTAAAAAACCACATCTTCTTTATCCAGTCTCCACTTGATGGGCATTTGGGTTGTTTCCAAGATTTAGTTATCACAGACTGAGCTGCTATGAAAGGGTGCACATATGTCACTGTGATTTGAATCTTTTAATTCTTTTGTGTATATACCTAGCAGGGTAATAGGAGGGTCAAATGAGACTGCTAACTATAGTTTTTTCAGGAATCTCCACATTGATCTCCATAGTGGTTGTACCAGTCTACATTCCCATCAACAGTGGAGAAGGGTTCCCCTGCCCCCACAGTCTCACTAGCATTTGTTGCTGGTTAATTTCTAGATGGCAGCCATTCTTTGTGGCGTGAGATGGAATCTTAGTGTTGTTTTCATCTGCATCTCTTGAATGACCAGTGATATTGAGCATCTCTTCATATGCTTCTTGGCTGCCTTTACTTCTTCCTCTGAAAAGTGTCTGTTCATTTCAGATGCCCATTTTTGGATTGGGTCTTTAACTTTGGGGAAGGGCCTGATTTTTTAAAGCTCTCTGTATACTCTAGATAGTAGCCCTTTGTCTGAGAAACTGCTGGTAAAATTTTATTTTCCCATGTTGTCAGTTGTCTTTTTTCTCTGCTGGTGGTTTCTTTTGCTGTGCAGGTTTTCTCACATTGTAGAGGTTTTGTTCATAAAGTCTTTTTTTTTTTTTTTTTTTTTTTTTTGGAGACAGGGTTTCGCTTTGTAGTTCAGGTTGGTCCTGAACTCATTATATAGTCCAAGTTAGCCTCCAACCCACAGCAATCGTCCTGCCTCTGCCTCCTGAGTGCTGGGATTACAGGCATGAGCCACCACGTCTGGCATTGTGGTATGTGGTACCGGGGAATGAACTTGGGACCTTGCACTTGCCAGGCAGATGCGTGAACCACTGAGTTAAATCCCCAGCCCTGTTTATGAAGTCTTTGCCTAAAGTGTCTCCAAGAATTCTACCTAACCTGTTTTTTTTTTTTTTCCTGAGACAGGGTCTCACTTTGTACTTCAGGCTGGCCTTGAACTCATTATGTAGACCAGGCCAGCACTGAACTCACAGCAATCCCTGCCTCTGCCTCGTGAGTGCTGGGATTATAGGTATGAGCCACCATGCCCAGCACTGTGGTATGTGGTATCAGGGATTCAACTCAAGACCTTGTGCTTGCCATGCAGATGAGGGAAACACTGAACTAAATCCCCAACCCTGTTTATAAAGTCTTTGCCTAAGCCAGTGTCTCCCAGAGTCTACCTAATCTGTTTTTTTTTTTTTTTTTGAGACAGGGTCTCACTTTGTAGTGCAGTCTGGCCTTGAACTCAGTATGTAGCCCTGGCCAGCCTCAAACTCACAGAAATCTGTGCCTCTGCCTCCCTGGTACTGGGATTACAGGCATAAGCCACCGCACCCAACATTTTTTTTTTTTTTTTTTGAGATGGGATCTTGCTTTGTAGTTCAGGTTAGCCCTGAACTCACTATATAGCCCATACTGGCCTCAGACTCAAAGCAATTCTCCTGCCTCTCTGCCTCCCGAGTGCTGGGATTACAGATGTGAGTTACCATGCCTGGCACAGTGGTATGTGGTACTGGGGATTGAACTTGGGTCCTTGCACTTGCCAAGAAGACATTGGAACCACTGAGCTAAATCGCTGGTCCCCTACCTAACCTGTTTTGCCACAGGTTTAGTTTTTTCTGTTTTAATATTTAGTTCTCTAATCTACTTTGATTTTAGTTTAGTGCATGATGAAAGACATATATCTAGCTTTAGTATTTGACAGGTTGAAACCCAGTTTTTCCAGCACCATTTGTTAAAGAGGCTATCTTTCCTCCACTGAGCATGTTTGGTTGCTTTGTCAAAGATGAGGTGGCTTAGTATATCTGGGACTGTTTCCGGATCTTCTAGTCTGTTCCACTGATCTTTGGCTCTGTTTTTTTTTTTTGCCAGTACCATACAGTTTTTATCATAGTGGCTTTGTAGTATAGTTTCAAGATGGGGATTGTGATAACCCCCACCATGTCCTTATTGCCTAGAATTGTTTTTGCTATTTTAGGTTTCTTGTGATTCCAGATGAAATTTTGGATTGTTTTCTCTAGACCTGTGAAATATGTTGTTGGGATTTCAATCTGGATTGTATTGAATCTATATAGTAGTTGTAGGAATATAGTCATTTTGATGATATTGTTTCTTCCTATCCGGGAACAAGGGATATCTTTCTGTTTTCTGATATCCACTTTAATCTCTTTTTTTTTTTCACAGTGCTATAGTTTTCAGAGTAGAGGTCTTTCACCTCCTTTGTTAGATTGATTACTAGATATTTCATATTTCTGGATGTTGTTGTGAAAGAAATTGATTCCCCAATTTCTCTTTCAATAAGTCTGTTGTTTGTGTATGCAAAGGCTGTTGATTTTTTTTTTTTTTGAGACAGGGTCTCGCTTTGTAGTTCAGGCTGTCCCTGAGCTCACTGTGTAGCCCAGGCAAGCCTCGAACTCAGCAATACTCCTGCCTCTGCCTCCTGAGTGCTGGGATTACAGGCGTGAGCCACCACGCCCGGCAAGGCTGTTGATTTTTGAGTGCTGACCTTGTTGTATCCAGCTATGCTACTAAATTTCACCATTAAGACTATTAGTCCTTTGGTTGCATTTTTAGGATCTTCTATATAGAGTATCATGTCATCAGCAAATAATGAAAGTTAAACTTCTTGCTTACATATCTTTATTCCTTTTCTTTCTCTTGTCTAATTGCTGTGGCTAATGTTTCCAGCAGTATATTAAACTGGAGTGGTGATAGTGGATACCCTTGTCTTGTTCCTGATCTTAGTGTGAAAGGTTTCAGTTTTTGAACATTAAGTATGATGCTGGCTGTTGGTTTCTTGTTAATGGCTTTTATTAGGTTGAGATAAAATCCATCTATTCCAATTTTATGTAGGATATTGATCATGAATGGGTGCTGGATTTTGTCAAATGCTTTTTCTCCATCTATTGAGATGACCATATGGTTTTTGTCCTTGAGTCTGTTAATATAGTGTATAATATTTATTGATTTACATAAGTTGAACCATCCTTACATTCCTGGGATGAATCCAGCTTGGTCAATGTGTATGAACTTCTTGATGATTCTCTATATTCTGTTTGCTAGTATCTTGAGGATTTTTTTTTTTTGAGACAGGGTCTCGCTTTGCAGTTCAGGCTGGCCCTGAGCTCACTATGTAGCCCAGGCAAGGCTCAAACTCAGCAGTCCTCCTGTCTCTGCCTCCCGAGTGCTGAAATTACAGACGTGAGCCACCATGCCCGGCACTATCTTGAGGATTTTTGCATCAAAGTTCATTAGGGAGATTGGCCTGTAGTACTCTTCTTTGGTTGGGTCTTTCTTTCCTTTTGGAGCCAATGTAATGATTGCTTCCAGAAATGAATTTGGGAGTACTGGTTCCCTTTGGATTTCATTAAAGAGTTTGAGAAATAGTGGCATTAACTCTTCTTTAAAAGTTTTGAAGAATTCAGCAGTAAAGCCACAAGGACCAGGGATTTTCTTGTAGGTTTTTAAAATTACATTTATAATTTCACAGATTGATATTGGGGTGTTTAACATTTTTATATCTTCATTCAGCTTTGGAAATTCATATATGTCTAGGAATCTACCCATTTCTTCTATGTTTTATAGCCTATTAAGTACAAATTTTCCAAGTAGGTGTTTATTATCATCTGGACTTCTACTGGATCTGTGGTGATTTCCCCCTTTTCATTCCTGATAGCCTGGATTTGAGCCTTTTCCTTCCATTGTTTGACAAGGTTGGCTAAGGGTCTGTCAATTTTGTATATCCTTTCAAAGAACCAGCTCTTTGATTTGTTGATTTTTTTATATTGTTCTCTTAGTCTGTACTGAATTAATTTCTGCTCTGATCTTTATAATTTCCTCCCTAGTATGAGCTTTAGGTTTGTCTTGGTCCTCGTTTTCTAGTAGTTTGAGGCTCAGCATTAGATAGTTTATTTGAGCTTTTTCTTTTTTCTTGGTGTAGCAGTACACTGCTATGAATTTCCCCTGTAGAACTGCTTTCATTGTGGCCCATAAGTTCCTGTATATTTACTGGGGTTATTATTTAATTGTAAAAGATGTTCAATTTCTTCTGTGACCCACTGATTTCTCAGGAGAGTGTTGTTCAGTTTCCATGTGTTTGTAAGGATCTTGGAATTTCTCTTGCTATTGAACTTCAGTTTCAAGGAACTATATACAAAGGACATGTCTGACAATATAGAAGGGATAACTTCAATTCCTTTGCATTTACTTAAACATACACTATGAACTAGAACAGCTGAGAAGAATGTACATTCTGACTTTGTGGGGTGAAATACTCTGTAGACATCTATTAAGTCCATTTGTTCAAAAGTTTGGTTCAGTTTGAGTATTTCATTATCGATTTTTTGTCCAGTTGATCTGTCTATTTGTGAGAGCAGGGTATGGAAGTTCCCTAGTACTAGTGTATTAGTGCTTATCTGACTTTTCATGTCCACTGATATTTGTTTTATATAGTTGGGTGCACTAGAGTTTGTTGCGTAAATATTTATGAATGTCATCTCTTTCTCTTATAGTTCACTGAATGAGGATGTAGTGTCTTTCTTATCTCTCTTAGTCAGTTTTGGTTTAAAATCTACTTCATCTGCAAACAAGATAGCCATTCCTGCATTTTTGTATTTCCTGTAGCATAGAGAATTGTTTTCTATCCTTTTATTTACAGTCTATGGCTTTCTTTCTGAGTTAAGTGTGTTTATTGTATACAACATATTGTAGCATCTCACTTCTTAATCCATTCTGCCAGTCTGCATCTTTTAATTGGAGCATTGAGGCCATTGACATTAATGGTTATAATTGATATGGACTGATTTAGCCCTGTCATGATGTTTTTCTGTTCTTTGCTCTTTTAGTCTTTGCTTTTCCCTCTTTTCATTCGGCTTATTGCCTTGCCCAATGAGTTCATTCTACTGGGTCTCATTGCTTTGTAACATTCATTGTCTTTTTCTAAAATATTTTTTAGAATTTTTTGGAGTGCAAGATTTGTATTTGTGAAGTTCTTCAGGTGTTCTTTGTCATGGAAGTATCTTATTTCCCTGTCGGTTTTGAAAGATAGTTTTGGAGGATATATCAGTCTAGGTTGGAGGTTGTTTTTCTACAATGCTTGAAATATTTTACTCCAGGCTCTCCTTGCCTTGAGCATTTGTCTTGAAAAATCTCCTGTGATCCTGATGGGCTTCTATTTGTATGTGGTTTATTTCTTCTAACTTTTTTCTTTTTTTTTTGAGACAGTGTCTCGCTTTGTAGTTCAGGGTGGGCCTGCGCTCCCTGTGTAGCCTAGGCAAGTCTCAAACTCGCAGCAGTCCTCCTGCCTCTGCCTGCTGAGTGCTGGGAGTGCTGGAATTACAGGCATGAGATACCATGCCCAGCCCTTTGGTATGTGCTACCGATTGCTGGTGGGCATGAATCACAATGCCCAGTATTGTTTTATGTGGTTATGGGGGATCAAACCAGGGACCAGAACCATTGAGCTAAACCTCTAGCCTAAATTTTTTTTTGATGGTACTGGGGATTGAATTTAGGCTCTTGTGCTTCCAAGGTAGGTGCGGTACCACTTGAGCTGAATCCCCAGCCCTTAACTTTTTTTTTTTCAATATTTCATTCTTGTGTTGGATATCTGAAATCTTTTTTTTTTCTTTTTTTTTTTAGGACATGGTCTTGCTTTGTAGTTCAGAATGGACCTGAACTCACTGTCTAGCCCTGGCTAGCCTTGAACTCACATCAATCCTCTTGCCTCTGCCTCCTAAGTGCTGGGATTACAGACATGCACCACCAGGCCCAGCATTGTGGTATACAGTACCAGGGATCAAACTTGGGGCCTTGCACTTGGCAGGCAGAAGCCAGAACACTGACCTAAATCTCTGGCCTTGGAATCTTTTTAAAAAAATTGATTTTATTGGTACATTTTATATACACATCATGATCATACTCAACATTCAGAATTTGTACCAGTATATGACACAATTTAATTCTCATTTTTTTCCTATTCCCTTGCCCTACAACTCCCTGCCCCCTACATATATAATTTTTGCTTCTTTTTTTTTTTTTTTTTTGAGACAGGGTCTCGCTTTGTAGTTCAGGCTGGCCCTGAGTTCACGATGTAGCCCAGGCAAACCTGGAACTCAGCAATCCTCCTGCCTCTGCCTCCCAAGTGCTGGAATTACAGGCATGAACCACCACACCTGGTTTCACTTCTTTTTTTACCATTAAAAATTTTTCCCTTCTTACCCCTACCCCTCTTTTCCCTTTGAATATTTTCTATTTTCCCATATCTATCATACATTTTCAAACTCATTTACACCTTGTTTCTCATACCAGAGAAAAGATGTGGTATTTATACATCTGTGACTTATTTATTTCACTCATGAGTATGTCCTGAAAGTATGTCCACTTGAGTATAAATGACTCAAACTTATTCTTTTTTTTTTTTTAAGCAAGGATAAGTTTTATTGACATCAAAAAGAGAGGGAAAGATATAAAGCCACTGTGAAAAGTGGGGAGCCCAGAGTTGGGTGACACTGAGGTAAGTACGTCAGCAGTCCCGTGTTTATGGTGTTGAGTGTGTGGGACCTCCCTCTGGGGCAGCAGCACACCATCAGTTGGTCTGTCTCCTTACAGCTTTGTGTTCAGTATTACAATAATTAGGGTGGGTAATGTCACAAAAGGCAGATATCTGATTGCCTGTAAGTGCCATTCGTGGGACACTGCAGAAGTCACTCTTCACCTCAGTGCTAAAGGGCTCTTTCTGGACTTACAGTGGGGGTCCCGTCTATCCCTCCCTCCAGGGGCACAGTGCAGTCTTTCTCCACAGCATAATGGAAGATCCACAGGGGTCTCTGTCTACCTAGTGTTCAGTGGCTGCTATTTGGGAAAAAACAATGGACTCTTAGGACAGCTTTGAGCGCTTGTGTGGGCGCTTCAGAACATGGGACTCCTTAGAAGATAGGGAGAAGTGTACTTTGGCCTCCAAATCAGGGTATGACTCCACGAGGGACTTCCACCCGGAGGTTGCCATGACTTGGAAAAGATGGGAGGTGATGAAATCCACCGCCCGAGTCTTCAGTTTCTTGGCTTTGTTGAGATGAGCCAGGATGAGGATTTCCATGGCGTTCTCCACGGAGAGGGTGCTGCAGAGGGTATTCTGGCACATGACCTTCAGGTCCTTCAGGGCGAACTTGTTAGCAGCTGCCAGCAGATCCCTGGCCATCTTGGCCAGGCTGGGCACCTTCCTGCTGTAAATGAAGTGCATCATTTCCTTGAAAACTTCAGGCTCCACATTGTGGATTTCAACTTAATTCTTTCTTTGCTCTTCCTTCTCATGCTCAAAGATGGCATTAAAAACGGGAGAACGAGCTGCTAAGATGGCTTTGTGAGCCTGGAATTCCTGGCCGGCCACGCACAGGCAGCAGTCTGTGAAGCGGGAGTTTTCCCACAGCTCTTGCAGATCATCTGTCAATCGGGGCTCAGGAACCTTCACTGCATGTGTGGTATTCTGGCCAGAAATCTGGACATAGGTGTCTACGACATCCACCTCGCAGAAGAGGGTAAGCCTATCATCGGTGAGATGCCCTTTGTCTTCATCCAAAAGAGTCTTTGTATGGATGAATCTTTTGAATGCCCAGTCTTTGCCTGGCACAAATCTATAAGCCCGTTGACTCTCCATAGCTTTGGTTTCTTCTACCCTGGCATTTAGAATGGAGAACCTGAATTTTGCGTGAACTTTACTCTTTGGACAGCTGACAAGTATTAGGTACAAGGACAGATAATCTTTAGTTTCTTCATCCAGGCCACTTGGATTGACTTGTAAACACCATTTCATTTTATTATAACATCGAGATGGAAAAATGGAACTTTGAATGGATTCACCTACTTCCCCCAGGTAGAAACTATATTTATCGATGACCCAGGTATAGATGATTTTCGTTACTTTGATGTTTGTAAAGCACCAGCTCTCAGGTATAGGGCCACTTGGCATTTCTGCCGGAGGTGCAATCCCTGAAACTTGACATTGCTAATTTGAAAGTTCAACTAGGTTTCCAGAGTCACAAGGGAAAGGTTTCCGTTCTTTCTTCCCCGGGTAGCAGAGAGTGCAGTCCAATCATCAACTCCAACACAGGCAGGGCAGCATGCCAGTCAGAAACCAGAGGACCTACATTGGAGAATTAAAAAAATTAATTGTTTAGAAATTGATTTACCAAGACTTTTTAGTATGTCAGAAGCTTCTGAGTAATTTGTTGGTTACTGGGAGCCAAACTCATCATTCTTTATGGCAGATTAATACTCTATTTTATAAAAAAAAATATTTAAAAAATTGATTTTATTGGTACATTTTATGCACACATCATAATCACACTCATTGAGAATTTCTACCAGTACATGACACGACTTAATTCTCATTTTTGCTCATCTTCTTGCCCCCCAATCCCTCCCACCCCCAATATATAAGCTTTGTTTCCATTTTTTTTAGGGTCTCGCTTTGTACTTCAGGCTGGCCCTGAGCTCACTATGTAGCCCAGGCAAGCCTTGAGCTCACAGAAATCCTCTTGCCTCTGCCTCCTGAGTGCTGGGATTACAGGTGTGAGCCACCACACCTGGCAAGGGGTTGATTTTTTTTTTTTTTTGGCATTACCAGGGATCTAACTCAGGACCTTTCGCTGGCTATGCAGGCGTGGTGCCATTGAGCTACACTCCTGGCTCTCTGAATGCAGTTTTAAAGCCATGAACAGATACAGCTTATGGGCTCTTTTATGTAGATGAGAGAGTCATAAGTGAATAGGATTCTTACCTCTTACTATATAGATTGAAAGATAATTTCAGTGCATGGTAGTATATAAATATATTGGGATTTAGAAGGATAAGTAATAAAACTAATGAACATATATGTCCCCTAAAAGAGTTGAAATGAAGTAAAGTTACTAAACAATGTACTTTTCTTCTCTGTAGCCCCAAAAGTAATAGGTAGGGAAGGGAAGAGACAGCCTAGTTTGATGGGCATGCATTCTGACTTTAAAACTGGATGAAGAAAGTTTGAATTGTAGCATTCAGTATTAGGTAAGTGACTTTGAACAGGTCCTATAACTCTTCCGAGTGTCCAGTTCTTTGTAATGCTTATATCATAGAGTCTTTTAGAGAAGTAAATGAACTAATGGATTGTGAAATTGTTTTGTGAGTTGTAAAGCATTCTCCTCCTTCCCCTTTTTTTCTGGGTGCCTACTGCTTTGTGTTCATTTTAATGTAGCATTTCCTAAGTTCCATTGTAATTTATTTGTTTATCTGGCTCCCACTAGATTAGGCTTTTTCAGAGCAAAGATTTTTATTTATCTTTTAATATCAGGGCCCAAGATATAGGTACTCAGCAAATGGTTGATAAATGTGTGAAGACATATTTTAGGTAGAAAGCGGACCCAAGTGACCTCCTAAGTCTCCTTCTAGTTTTGCTGCTTAACATTCTGTGAGAAGGTCTAGAAATAGAGATTGACACAGGAAGAAACATTTAGGACGTAAAAACATGACGTTGAAGGATAGTCACAGATTTGTTAAGCACATATTAACATTCCAGAGTGTACTTCCAAAAGGGAAATTGTTGAGTCGGGTTAATTGAGTTTATGTATAAGAAGGGAGGTTATGATTTGTCAAGTGAGAAGTAATTTTTCTGGCCAAGGAATGATAACAGCTGAAATGAATCTCTCAAAAGTCAGAAATTTGGCAGAGGAATATTGTGTTCAAACAAATTCATTAGAGCAGAAAAGTATTAAAAACATTTGGAGAAGTCTGGTTAAATTATGGAAAGCTTGGCTTCCTTATTAAGACACCAGAAACTTCTGCGACAGAGGGGAATGTTTTGTATTTTCTAAAAGGACTTGAAGCTACATCACCAGCAGGCTCAAAGGAGGAGCCTTTACCAAACAGTATAGCTTTATCTTCTGAGAAGAAGTATTAATGGATAGCAGAGATCATACACACAAAGGGGAAAGGTGAAGTAGAAGGAGCCAAGTGAAACACAAATGGCTGAAGTTGGTTTAGTAAAGACCAAATGACTTACATTGGGAGAAGAGAAAGCACCCCAAACATTCCTGAGTAAGAAATTGAGATGAGATGGCAAATATGAAGTAGCCTTAGAAGTCTTGTGTTCAGTAGACTTTAGGGAGAACTTACTAATTCAGAGCTAAGCCAGAGATTCAGAAGTCAGCTTCATCTGGCGCAGCATGGAGAGGCTAGAAGTACATTCCCTTCCTTGGTTACTGACAATGTCCAAGAGAGAGATGGATTCTATTGGTGGACTGTGTTCACCATAGTTACTTTACTATGGAGATTCTCTTACATCATAATGGAATAGAAAAAAAAAGTGCTCTCTTTTTTTGATTTTTTTCCTTTACTGAGTTTATTGATACATTTTAAGTACACATTATGGAAAAAATTTGCTCTTAAAAAGTCCACCTGAGGGCCGGAGGGTTAGCTCAGTGGTTCCAGCGCCTGCCTCGCAAGCGCAAGGTCCTGAGTTCGATCCCCGGTAACCACATATAATGCTGGGCGTGCAGACACGCCCACCAACAATCAACACCGCATACCACAATGCTGGACGTTCTGGCTCACGCCAGTAATCCCAGCACTCGGGAGGCAGAGACAGGAGGATTGCTGAGTTCGCGGTGGCTTGCCTGGGCACCATAGTGAGCTCAGGGCCAGCCTGAACTACAAAAGTGAGACCCTGTCTCAAAAGCAAAAAAAAAAAAAAAAAAAAAAAAAAAAAGACCGCCTGAATTGGAATATAAGCCTTGCCTCTCATCAATTGTCTGACTTTCATATCCATAAGACATCAATGAAGAATTCTATCTCTTCTCATAACTCATATTTTCTGATATCTGGGTTGTTTATTTCATTTTCCTGTATATAGTTTTCCTATTTTCCATTTTTTTTTTTTGAGACAGGGTCTCGCTTTGCAGTTCAGGCTGGCCCTGAGCTCACTATGTAGACCAGGCAAACCTCGAACTCAGCAATCCTCCTGTCTCTGCCTCCCAAGTGCTGGGATTACAAGCGTGAGCCACCATGCCCGGCCCTATTTTCCATTTCTTTGCTGTTTTTCTATCCTGTTCCTAAGATATTTTATTGTCTCTATTCCCAATCCTTTTATTGAGATCTTAATTTCTCTTGTCCTATTTTTAATTCCCAAGGGCTCTTTTATTGTCTCAACACTCTTTAAAATTTCCTCTTTTTGTTTTATGGTTGTAATATCTCCTGGAATCTCTTCGAGGATGGCAATGATAGATTTCCTTTTCTTAAAGTGTTCTTCTGAGTTTTGGGGATCTATCCTGGGAGCCTTCTGCTGGTGTCAGGCAAAGGAATTTATTGGGCTTTGCAGAGTGGAGGAGGAGGGAATTTGTAGGTTGATCAGCTTCTTAGGTGACTGTCATCAGTCTTTTTGGCTTATGCTTACTTACTGAAAGACCTGGCACCACAAAACCCTGAATCTTCTTGGAGTTCTGTGCTATATCCTCTGTTGCCTTTCCACTTGCCCTGCTGACAACTGCTGATGTAGCTTTCTTAGTGGTACTGACTCAGTTACTATTCCTCCAACTGTATCTAGTTTTCAAATTTGTTGCTAATGTCTTCTCTCCTGTCTCCTTAAACTTGTGTATTGAAGTCGTTTTAGAATCAGGGTTTTGTGGGCTGGGGATTTAGCTCAAGCAGTACCGCGCCAACAGAGGGCCCTAGTTTGATCCCCAATACCGCAAAAAATAACAAAGTTTGTGTAGAATCAGGGTTTTGAGGAGGGAGTGGAGGTAAATGCGTGAGTTGAATCTGCTGTTTTTAACCAAGTATCTTCTTCCTATCTTTTATATCTCTCTATACTTGAACAACCACCACATTAGAGAGCCTTAATATTTTATATCTGGATTTCTTCCCTCTGTCTTCTCTTCTCATAAGTCTCTCTTCAACAATGTCATAGATTCACTTTCCTACAAAATTGCACTGTGTATCACAGTTTTGATCGTAAGAATTCTTCATTGCTTCTTGACATTGACAGGATAAAGTCTCTACTCCTTAACCTGACATTCAAAGCCTTCTACAATTTACCTTTGTCCACTTTTTTCCAGGCACATTTTGTAGGCATTCCAAAACACTCATAGCCATACCCACTTGTAGTTGTGCTTGCGTTTGGCTGTAACAGGTTGGAGCACAATACCTACACTTGGTGATGTAACCAGTGGTTACATTGGTTGGCAGTCAATCTTGACTTTTTTGATACAGGGTTTTGATCTGTAACCCAAGCTTGCCTTGAACTTGTGATTTTCCTGCCTCATCCACAACTGACTCAGATGGGAGGGGGCTGCTCTGACTTCTGTCTTTTCACATTGGCCCCCCATGACTGGTTTCATTTGAATTTTTCTGCAACAAACAATTTGGAGACTAGTGGCTGTAGGTCTTAATGTGTTCTGAGTCATAAGTGATGATTTTCTGTCTCCTTCCATCTCAACACTTCTGCTGTCATACTGCTTGCACCTTGTGCCTTTCCTGTTTTTATTTGCTGCTTTAATCTATTGTGGTGTAAGATTGCTATTAAAAGTTAGAAATGCATGCAATGGGAGAAGTAATGCTCTCAAAATGAAGTGCAACAGCTTTAGTGCCCTGGCTTTGTTAGGGCCATTGCAGTTGCTCAGCATGCCTTTTTCTTTGCAGGGTAGTGACCACAGTCTGGTTTCTGGAGCTGTTCGTTTGGGGTGCTGCTACCCAGGAAATTTTGGAGATGGACAGAGGCATCATAAAGTACAGCAAAGAGCAGTTGCCAACTGTGTGTTTTTTAAAGAACACTTTCTCTAAGCGATCTTTCAGATAAAGCTTTGAAGTCTTCAAAAATTTGATTTCATCATGTACATTAAGCATTCACTTTTTTAAAATTGAATTCTTTATTGGTACAATTTATATACATCTCAAAATCACATATAACATTGGGGAATTTGTACCAGTATATGACAAAAGTTAATTCTCATTTTTACCCATATCCCTACCCACCCTCCCCTTTATACATGCTCTTTTATTTTCTTTCTGTATCATATTTATTCCTTCCCCTCATCACATTCCCACACCAAGTTTCCTATAGAAATA
>PVIC010040955.1:0-16459 GCA_004025085.1 Thryonomys swinderianus
GTTAAACTTGGCAATCTGACCAACTAGAAAGGTTACTTAGTAAGTAGCTTTTATATGCCTATAAGACACTTGTTAAACTAGAATGTTCATACATACTAACACTAATGTGAATTGTAACTAATAAAAATGAAATTGTGTGGGCTGGAGATTTAGCTCAGTGGTTCCAGCGCCTGCCTTGCAAGCGCAAGGTCCTGAGTTCAATCCCAGTAACCACATACAATGTTGGGCGTGGTGACTCACACCCACCAGCAATCAATACCACTTACCACAGTGCTGGGCGTGGTGGCTCATGCCTGTAATCCCAGCACTTGGGAGGCAGAGACAGGATTCTTGCTGAATTCCAGGCTTGCCTGGGCTACACAGTGAGCTCAGGGCCTCAACTACAAAGCGAGACCCTGTCTCAAAAAAAAGAAATTGTGGAAATTGCTAGGCATTACACAAAAACTCTATTCACAGATAAAAATCTCATAAAATGACTTTCATTTATGGTTTGCGCAAAGGATCTGAATACTTTTCTGGAAAACACATAATTTTATAGTAATAAGCTGATTTCTAATGTTTTCCCTTATGATAAAAAGTATAACTAATAAAATAAAAACCATTAGTGCTCACCAATTTATGGGTTTCATCATGTTGTTTAGAGAGTTTCCACAGAAGAGATATAATATTAAGGACTTGCTGCATAACCTGTAGTGGTTCTCGCTCTATTCCATTTCCAACAGATGCAGCGAGCTGTGGAGGCACAGCTTCAATCCAGCACTCAATCAGCAATGGAATTATTATCTCAATAAATCCTTTCAGGTTTTCAGGAGATGACAGGCCTTCATCCACAGCACCTAGTCCTCCAACCAAGTACCTAATAAAAAAACGTTAAGAATGAAAAAAAAATGACTAAAAAATATTATCCCTTAATTTAAATCAATATAAAATACCAGAAAATAAAGCACCATGAACTGATAATTACATTGATCAAGACTAGTAAGAAAAATGGAATTCTAACATGACAAAGCCAACAGAGATTATCAAGCTTTATTTCTCATTCGGCTTTGCTAGAAATGAATAAATAAATATAATTTCAAATGACTATTAGGAGTCATCAAATCAAATTATGAGTAACTATATGAAAACTATGAAAGACAACTTTATGTCTTCCCACCATTAGCTACCAATGGTCAATAGTTAGAATTCAATATAGGAAAACTGAGTGTGGACATAACTGAAATCCTTCTTACCGTAGCCTGAACTGTGAACTGACATTTGGCTGTGAACCCCCATTTTCATAAACCTGGATGTGTTGCTGGTCGTTGGCAAGTTCTTTCCAGTTGATAAAAATGAAGTTGCTAGTGGCATGGGGATTTTCTTTTTGTTCCTGAAGTCCTTCACTTTCTCTCAACCTACTGGATCCATCTGCCAAGGCCTGAAGGAATTTACTGAGTCTCACTAAGACTTTCAGCCTCCATTGCTGAGAAGTGAGTCTCCGATTAGGATTTACAGAAAGTATCCAGGACTGGGATCTGTCTTTATTTACCAGTCCTTTGGACAGCTGCTGATGAGAAATAAGTTCTACAAAATTCTTAAGCAATATACTGCTACGGCCAGTAATTAGAGCTGGGTACTGTTCCAGCAGAATGTCCAAAACTTTTAAAGAGTCCTCCTGAATTCCTTCAGTAATGTGAGTCATGGCACTAGAGAGATGGGCACTTACCAAAGGAAAAAATGGAGAAATTTGTTCAGCTCGTATTTTGGGGGCCAGGAATTGAAGAAGTTGAACTGCTGCTAATCGTACATTAGCATCTTTATCTGTAAACACAGCAGCCACTTCATTTAATATGTTTGAAAGGTGTGCATCAATTATAAATGGGTACTGAGACAAAAGGTCTTTAAGTCCAAGAAGAGCACTTTGTTTAACCCCAGCATTGTAGTGATGCATCTGTGACAGCAAATCCTATAATTAAAAATATAGATTTTAGGTTTATACATATACATATATAATCATTCTCTAATAATTATGCTAAATACAACTGTTCTAATACTGCACTCCTTGTGCAAACTGAGTATATTTAGTTAATATTAACTAAATAAGTTTTTATTAAGTTTTTATTAAGCTCAGGAAGTTTTTAAATATTCTCAGCTTAATGAAAACATTACAACTTCAGTGAGTTTTTTCTTTTTCTATTAAATGTTACACAGGCTTGTATATTTTATGATTTAAAGCGACAGCAATAAACCTCATCATTCACTACAGATCTATCATATACCAAGTATTAAAGCAGGTGCATTTATATACTTCTACCTGCCCTTTCTGTCCATTTTAAAAATCTTTCCACGGATATCTTTTATTCAGAAGTTACTACCTGACAATTTTAAACACATACTTATTATTTGCCCTTCAG
Organism: Thryonomys swinderianus; assembly: GCA_004025085.1. NCBI lineage: Eukaryota > Metazoa > Chordata > Mammalia > Rodentia > Thryonomyidae > Thryonomys > Thryonomys swinderianus. The sequence continues at coordinate 2,394 of PVIC010040955.1, forward strand.
AGCTCAAAAAGCAAAATTTGAAAATATATATACTCATAAAGTTGTACACAAATGTTCATATGCATTACTGTTTAAGAGCCGAAAGTGCAAACAAAGCAAATGTCCCTGAATAATCACCAAAGTATCACATAACTATGCAGTGGGATACTAACTAAACATAAAAAGGAGAAAAATCCCATTCTGATTAAACAGTAATATGGACAAATCTGAAAACTAATATGCTATATGGAAAGATCAATAACAAAAGACAAGTCTGCAGAAAAAGCAACTTAGTGACTGCTTAGAGCTGGTTAAAAGGAGTCACTTCCAATGGATTTCTTTCTGGTGTAATTAAAAAAAAAGTTCTAGTATATCAGTGATACTAGCAAAACTAAATATGTTAAGAAGCACTGAATACATTAAATTAGTGAATTTTATTATGTAAAACTGTACCTTTAAAAAGCTATTAAAAATTTAAACAAAACTAGTGCTCAAACTCCAATTAACATTGACCACTTATAAGACACCATCCTTAATCTCAAAATCTGAAACTTTTTTGAGTATTAAAGTGGAAAATTTCACACCTGACCTAATACGATGCCATGTCAAAATCACAAACATTAAAAATATTGTAAAAAATTACTTTCTGACCATATGTATAAGCTATACATCACACATAAATAAAACTGTTTAGACTTGAGTCTCATCCCCGAGATATCTCCTAATGCATAGTAAATATTCAAAATCTGAAATTCAAAACAATGCTAGTCGCATTTTGGATAAGATGTAATACAAACCTACTACATAACCTACATGCTATATGGGTTCTAAAATGAATAGTGTTAACAGGATCTTATTTAATGAGCTATAAAAACAGCTAAGAAAAACTTGACAGCTCAAACACAACAAAAAATTAAATATACCATGTAAGATGGTGCACATCTGTAATCCCAGCTACTTGATAGGGAGAAGTCACAAATCTGAGGTCAGCCTGAGCAATTTGGTGAACTCTTGTCTAAGAAATTTAAAAACCAATAAATGTTTCCCTAGCATGGGTTCAATTTCCAGTACCATCCCTCTGAAAAATAAACATATCATGAAAGAAGTAATAAGGAAGAAGTCACTATGGGTTTAGTTTGGCAAACCTTTCTGGAGGAGGTAGGAAAGATGTGCTCAATTAGATGTGCCTAACAAATAAACCACAAATACCAATAAACTCTAGGTAAATGACTTAAAAGTTAATGTTCCATAAAAACAACACTCTACATGATTTCAAAGAAAATGTTATTTTATCAAAAAAAGTTTCTGATTTACCTTTATGTTAAGCTTTCTATTGTTTGTTGGAAGTGTTCCATCCTCTTTGAGTTGCTCAGGCAGACGTATACTCTTCGTTTTAAAGTTTGTAACAGTAGCATTTTCTAATCTGGGTTTCTTTTTACCAACTTTTAGCTTTACTTTTTGAAAATCATCTTGGCGTTTCCTTTTTTTGGTCATTCTTGAGGGCTATATAGAGAAGAATAAATTTTAAAACAATAAATACAAAGATAAATGCTGAGAGAAAAAGGTATTTTCCAACTTCACATCATGTTAACGTTTCAAATATAACCAAGAATCATAGCCAACAGTGATTATGCCAAAGGATTAAAATATCAAATAAAAAATATAATTAGGAAGTGTAGAAAATCAATTTAGCTGTTAAAAATAAGGAAACAGTCACACTGGCTCTGCAAGGCTTTTTGAGCCATGGAACATTTTGTAAAGTCATGTGTTAAATGGAAACTTCTGAATTTTCTTTGTGGATAGTAAAGCAGTACATATTTCCTAGAGATATAACTTGTATTGCTGGGAAACTTCTACTTACTGAGAGGTTCTAAGAAAACTTTAGTGAAACAAAGGGTGAAAACAAATGTTACTATTTAATACAGCCTATAGTGATTAGGAAGTTTCATGAACCAAATGCTTAAAAATAGCTAAGATTCAGATCTACAGCAAAAAGTAATAATGGACATTTCATAATCAAAGTGAAAAAGATGATCAGGAGATGACAGGCCTGGTACAAACCAAGTGAAGCCATTAACATTTATTTTGTAAAGTTCAGAGAAAATAAGCCTGTAAAAACCAAGTGAAACCATTAACATTTTGTAAAGTTCAGATTAGATATAAACAGAAAACAGGACAGTATCTTCCCAAAAAGAGGTTTAAAGAGAAGCACAGAAGGAAATACAATAAAGAGAAATAAAGAACAAAGACTACCTACTCTGCTCTAATAAACAACTCAGGCTTCTGAGAACCAAGTCATTCACCTTGTACCCTCCCCATCCTCCTCTTCTTTCAAGCCTTCCTACTTAGCATAAAATCTTTGATGTTTCTCACTCCCATTCCCAGGCTAATCATTTCTAAAACTCCTTTTTTTCCCTAACCTAGAATGTTGTACAGCTTTCTTGTTGACACTTATGCTTTCCAGCAGCCACCATACAGCTTTTAAACATCAGTTAGGCAGAGATTCAGGAAGTTTCCGTTGGAATACTGTTTCTCTTCAGATCGTATAAATCTTTCCCCTTTTACCCAACTGTGTGGACAAGTATCTATGAAAGAAAAGAACTTAAACATTTATCCTATGCCTCACTTTAAGAAGTCAAAATACACATGGCCATATACAATTTGCCATACTCCAAAATAAAATGGCTAGTGCAAAACTGGGCAGCTCAAGTTCCAGCCTCAAATTCAAGGAACTTAGAAGCCAACAGGTCATATCCAAATTCATTTAAATGCAAGGTTCTACTACCTCAGATCCCCATAAACTAGATCTGGCTACACAGGTTAAGAGATAATCCTAAAGCTAGGCATGGTGGCAGTCACTCAAAAGTCCAAACTACTAGGAAGATGAGACAGAAGAGTCACCTGAGCCTAGGATTTGCCAGCCAGCCTGGGCAATACAGCAAAATCCATTTTGGGGGAAGAGGGTCATGTAGAGCCACACTGTTTCTTAACCAAACTTGGTCATATTTTAGCTACATTAACCAGTGACTCAGTTTTTTTTTTTTTTTTTTTTGAGACAGGGTCTCACTTTGTAGTTCAGGCTGGCTCTGAGCTCACTATGTAGCCCAGGCAAGCCTTGAACTCAGCAATCCTCCTGTCTCTGCCTCCCGAGTGCTGGGATGACAGGTGTGAGCCACCACGCCCTGCACTATGGTATGTGGTATTGATTGCTGGTGGGTGTGAGTCTCCACACCCAACATTGTATGTGGTCACTGGGGATCAAACCCAGGACCTTGAGCTTGCGAACCAGGCGCCGGAACCACTGAGCTAACCCTCCAGCCCCAACTCAGTTTTTATCCACAAGATAGGTTGGCAGTATCTACCCCACATGTTTGTTAGGACATGGGTTAAATAGTAAAGGAGTTCATGTTAGTAAAATGCTCAGGAATTGTACCTGGCACACTGTTAAACAGCCATGTATGTTAAAACCACAAACAGGCATTTTTTTTTTTTAAGTTTTTTGAGTCAGAGTCTTGCTTCGTAGTTCACGCTGGCCCTGAACTCACTATTTAGTCCAGGCTAGCCTCAAATGTACAGCAATCCTCCCACCTCTGCCTCCTCAATGCTGGGATTACAGGCATGAGCCACCACGCCCAGCTCATACACGCATTCTTAAAAGTCTCATGACCAGTACATACCACGTTCAAGATTAGATGTACTCCACTAATAAGCATCCAATCTTCACAAAACCATGTGAAGGTAACACTAAACCAATTTTAATGATGTGGCTTAGAAAGGTTTGTAAATCCTTTATTAAGGCAGAAGAGAGATTATGATTAAACTCTGCAAAATCAATGTTATGTTCTATATGCTAGAATTAATGTGAGGAATGGGAGTATATGGCAAAACAGCTTGCCTTATTTGATTTACCTCAGTCCCAAGTTTTCATCCCATCCACAACTCTAGTTATCCTAATCCAAAGGGAATAAAGGCAAATTTAAAAAACATGGTCCACAAAGAAGGCTCTGATACTCATGTGGTCTCTTTTAATACAAAAATGGTGCTCATCAACTAAACAAGTGCATTTGGTGTTACGTTCTTAACAGTAATTTTATCACTGGCTAGTACCAAAAATGAAGGAGAATGGTACAGATGATTGCAAAATCTCTGTACGCCACACCAAATCCACTGGGCTCTCTTTAGCCATTCTCTCCAGTTTCCAACATACATTGTCTAGTTTATGCTATATTTTCCATAATTCTGTAGTGATTCATTATTTTCTCTCCATTAAGAAAATTTCAAGGGCCAACTGCCCTTAACGAACTTTTAATTCAGAAAAGGTTATGTTTATGATACATAAAGAACGTTTTCATACAAGGAACTTGTGAAGTTCTATTAGCAATTGCTTTTTCTTTCCACTTAAAAATATTCCTAGTGCCGGGCATGGTGGCTCACGCCTGTAATCCCAGCATTCGGGAGGCAGAGACAGGATTGCTGAGTTCGAGGCTTACCTGGGGATACATAGTGAGCTCAGGGCCAGCCTGAAGTACAAAGCGAGACCCTGTCTCAAAAATGAAGGTAGAAACGCCAGCCCCAGGGATTAAACTCTCACATCTCCGGTCCCCTCCTGGATATGAGTTTCAAATAGTTTTTAAATCTCATTTTACATAACCCTACTGCAGGTCTTGACTGCAAACCCTAACATACTAAGATTTCAAAAGAACCGAATTCCAACTTGTTTGCATGTGGGCCACCTTATTACTCATTTTCAACTCCCCCTCCCTAAAATGTCACAGAGGGCGCAAACACACTGACTGACCCGTTGATAATTTTCTCTTCAATTCCTTGCGTTCAAGCGTTCCTCCAAAGTCCTCTGAGGGCCCCGAGGGAAACAGCAAATGCCCGTGGCAGGGGCGCACACAAACTGCAGGTCGGGCTAGCCGGGTGCGCGCCGCTGCATCCTCCTCCCGCATGGGGGACGAGGGGTGGTCAGGGCCTTGCTCACCCCTCGCTCCCGCATCCCAGAACCGAAACCCGTGGGGGCTCAAGAAACTACTCTCGTGGCAATCGTGGTCGTGGACGTGGGATCGGACCTATGCTCCTGGCCTGAAACTCTCCCGGACCCGAAACCGCGCGAACCCGCTCGGTCACCCGCGGCGGCTCAGCGCCCCGGGGCGCCCCGCCCCCGCACGCTCACCCGGCCGGTCCCGCACCCGCCCTCTCCTCAGAGGAGGCGCGCGGGAAGCCTGGAGCCCGTCGCCGCAGCCCGCCTACCGCCTGGGCCGCGAGAACGGGGGCAATCGTCCCACGCGACGTCCCGCGCTCCGGGAGGGCCCGGCACGACGGGAGGCGGCCGCTCACCTGAGGGCCCGGCCGGAGGCTGGGCGCCGAGGCCGAGGGGAAGAGCGCGCGAACAGAAGCCCAGGGGATGACAACGTGCGCCACCGGCCTGCGCCTCTCGCTCCCGGAGCGTGTTTTCAAATCGCCTGGTCCTCACGCGGCCCTGTCTCCTTCCGCCGCCCGGAAATAAGGGCCCCTCCCCCGCCGTGCCGCGCTCACGTGACCGCGAGCCGCCGCCGCGCGCAGCCTGGAGGCGGGAACGGCAGGCCACGCCCCCTGGAGGAGGGGCCGCGCCGGAACCCCCCCACTGCGGCGGAGGAGGAAAGGCAGTGCGCCCGTGCGCAGCATCGAAGAATAAGGCTTGGTCCTCAGGTTCTCTCCAGGATTTTCCTCAGTCTCCCACAATAATGCCTGGGTCACAGTGGGTTGGGAACACGCCTTTTCCTCATACCTGGACCACGGTTGTCCCGACCAGGATCAGCGTTTTCCAAACTTGTAGCTGCGTTCAAAGGAGAGTGTAAATTGAACTGCAGGAAGGCAGAAGTTTGGGACAGCAAGGACAGAATTTCTGAGGACTTTAACCTCGGCAGAAGTAAAGCTGATAACTTAAAGGAGGGGAAAATGCACCTAGCAATTGGAGCCTAGAAGTCTTACTACCAGATTTGTCTGTAATAAAGTATTGTAGTATATCAGAGCATCTAATTCCTTCTTTAATTAAATGGGTTCAGAGAAGTTGAGAGAGAAATTAAAATCCCTAGAAAGGTGATTAAAAAGAGAAGAAGTAAGAATCTTTTGAAGGTAATTCGAAAGATTGGCGTGCTGGCACGGAAGAAGGAACTCCAGGTACAGAGTGTAGACCTTGATTCTAATTGTGTGTGTGTGTGTGTGTGTGTGTGTGTGTGTGTGTGTGTGTGTGTGTGTGTGCGCCTCAGCAGATAAAAGCCTGTAATGAGCCGCAGGATACTGGGAGGAACAATGCAGTGACATTTGAATCTAGGATCCCCAAGTTCTGGAACTAAGACTGTGCCCACTCTAAAGGGAGGCTGTCCCAAAAGCCCATTCCACATTTTGCTGGTGACAAAGCTATACACCTGCTTTCGAGCTACCATAAATGTAGCATTAGGACATACATGGCCTTTTATGTCTTTCAAACTATGAAATTGAATCAGAAGAGGAAAAGTTTGTTACCAGCCAGACATATCCACCAAACTCCAGAATCACATGTACCAGTTTATCCACCTTTTCCTCCAGATAGCCAGCATGCATATCAAAGCCAGCAAGTCCAAAACTCAACATTTGTTATCCCTTCATCTATTCTCTACAGCGACTTTATCTCAAATACTAACACCATTCTACCAGTTATGCAAAACTATGTGGTTTGTCCTCCTTGTTTTGTTCTTTCACTCTTCGCATGTAATCCACTAGGAGAGTCTCTTGCCTCTGTTTCCACTTATCATTGCTCCCTTGCTACCCTCACCTTCTGATCAGTGAAAAAAGAGTGATCACATTTTTCTGCTTGACCTTTGCCCTTCTTTTCCCTGTGGTCTAATATACCAGAGCAGCTATGTGGCAATCGTGCAAACTATGTCTTCCATGATTCCTCATTTTATTAGGAGCCTTGGTTATGATATTTTATGTAAATAGAGTGAAAAGTAAAAAGCACAGTGATGAATGTTTTAATAAACAAGCTCTGTATGTTGTCTGGTTGTGAGTACTGTTTAGACTGAAGCATCACTCTTTATGTCCAGGGCAAGACTTGATGCGCGACTCACTCTACAGAGGTTTTTCCAAGTCAAATTTTAAGTTCAACTATGGAGCAAAGTTATTAACACCAGGCAGATTTTTTTCAAACTTTGCTGTTCTAATAGTAGAAAGTTGGGCCAGAGATGTAGCTCAAGGGTTCAGTGCCTGCCTGTCAAACAGTGGAAAGTTTGAGCTTGAAGAGGTTTGACAACCAATATATCACTGTAACTTGAATCGAGATCTTTCACTAATGCTAGAAAAATCCTAATTACAGTGCACATATGTTTTGAAATGGTTAGGAAACCCCACTGTCCAAACTGTCTAATTGACAATTTAGCCACAGTATTACTTTCCTGAAGTTGCTAAAGAAAGCGTCACAAGTTGAATGGAATAAGTAATAGAAATGTACTGGCTATCAGTTCTGGAGACTAGAGAAGTCCAAAATTTAGCTATTTGCGGTTCCTCTGAGGCCCTGAGGGAGAATGGGTTCCATGCCTTTCTGTGACATGCTGGCTTGGGTGTTCCTTGCAGATACTGTTCCCTCTGTGTCTTCACATGATTTTCCCTCTGGCATATCTATGCCTCTCCCCTTTTCTTCTTTTTATAAGGACACCAATCATATTAGGTTAATTATGTCCTAATGGCCTCGTTTTGACTTGATCACCTTTGTAAGGGCCTTATTTCTGAATAAGATCATCTTTTGAAGTATTAGGGGGTAGAAATTCAGAATATCTTTCTGTGAGACACAGTTCAACTCATTATAACAAACAAGATCTCTGCCTGTAAATCTCTACAACTTATCATCTAAACAGCTTTGTCCTTTTCTGTCTGTGCTGAAGTATCAAAAGCAACCAAATACTAAAGAGTATGATTACATTTCCATGCATTTCAAAACTAGCCAAAACAATTTTTAGACTGAACAGTGGTTATCTATAGAGGTAGGAAAGAATCACTTGAAAGGGGAACCAGATACCCTTTCTAGGGTGGTACACTTTGGGTTACAAAGGAACATGTTTGTCAAAGCTCATCAGACTACTTTCTTAAGATCTGTTCATTTCATTGTTTTAAAGGCTAAAATGAGTTACAGTTTTATGAAACAAGCAGCTGCTTCATCTTCTTCTAGAAAAGTATTTACTTATTTACAATTATTGATCACTTGATTTTGCCAACAGTTTTTGTGCAAACTTGGCTACATGTGCTCTTATAAGCCCTTTTTTTGGGGGGGGGGCATTCCTTCTCTGATGACTTAGATTTTTTTTAAATTAAATTTCTTTATTGGTACATTTTATATACAGTTCATAAATGCACTCAACATTGGGGAATTTAATGATATGACTTCAGTATTATTATTATAGTACAATATGTGATATATGGTTAGGAAAGTTGAGTAACTTACTCGTGGTCACAGAGCTAGTAAATAATATTGTTGGTGCTTAAAATCTGTCATTTACAATGGTTTCTAGTTTTTCTTGCTTCTGAATGAGTTTATAATTCAATGTCACAACTAGAACAAATTATTTTAATTGGAGTTCACTGTCACATGTACTTTAAAAAATGTTTAACCTAATTACAGACTTATTATTTATAGAACTGTAAGATGACAAATTGGTATTATTTTAAGTCACTGTGTCTGTGGCCACTTGTCACACCAGCAATAGCAAAATAATACAGTTGTCTTGCTTTTTTTCAAATTGAGCACAAATCTCCACCAAGGCACTCTCCGTGAAAAGGAGAACTTCAAAATATGCAGGCCTCTGTGATAGCTGTATAGATTGTTGTATACTTCTTAAAAAGTGAAATTACTACTTTACAAAAGGATCTTTTGGTGACTAGGAGCAGAAAACCATTCAAATGATTCAAACTAACAGGGATTTGTTGTAAAAAAAAAAAAATGCAAGAGGAAATCCTATAGACCACCAAGCATAAATGATGAACTCGGGCAATTCACAAAGTAGAAGGCAAAAGCATTTCTAGAAAAGGTTTCCCTCACAGCCTCAAGCAGGAGCAGGATAAGAATAAACATAAAAATAGATAATCTTAACAAATTAGTTAAAATTAAATGCTCCATTTCCCCTTCACTTTGCACTTTCATGGCCCATTTGATAAAACCCTTTTTATATTCGGTTATGTAGAAGCTATGCCATTTAGATTTTTTTTAATATCTGGAGCAGCAACACTGAGGGGAAATAAGGAGCAGGGTTACAGCACAGTTCTTTAGATGGAGGGCAATGCACAGGCCATCAGAATAGTTTGGGTATGAGAGAAAAGGTGGACTCAAATAATTCCCAGATTCTAGCTTCTGTGATCTCCAAAAGAGCAAATACAGAATCTTTCTTTTTGTTTCAACTACAGTGCTCACAGCATAGTTGGTGCTCAGTAAAAATGTTTTCGGTTTCATGGTACAAAACTAATGATTTTTTTCTAAAGCAGGAGAATAGCATGGTCAGATACAAGCATTAGATAACTCTTCTGACAGTGGCAAGAAAGATAACAAGGTTGAAAAGGTAAGAGCTATCAAAATACAGGTGTCTTGCTTTTCTCCAAACTGGGCACCAATTACTGCCAAAGTACTGTTCATAAGGATGTTATGGCGGCTCCTAAGTATGTAGTCCTGTGCAGCCCCCATGTTAGATGTTAAAGACATTTAAAAAATAAAACAACTACTTTAAAGGAGGATCTTTTGGTGGCTAGGAGCAGGAAGCCACTTATGCCACTCAAACTCTGCTTTGTGAATGCTAAACCACATTACATTTCCCAGTGTCTCTTAAATTAGGCACAACCACGTAAGTGTATTCTAGCCAATGAGGTGTGAGGTGGAGGGGAGGGAATTAATAAAACCACTTCTGAACCAGCACCTTAAGACCAAGTTGAACCTTTTCATATATTCTCTTTCCAAAAGCCAAAATCTGCTCATGGTGACCCTTCCTCAATTATGTGACTGAGAAGAATGTCTTGCTGCATGGCAGAGACCCAAGAACAGAAGAGACTGGATCCCTGGATCATTACACAGAGGAAAGCCCCCCTGGCCCAGAAACCTGCTTTGCAGTGAGATGGGAAATGGATTTAACTATTCTGTAAGCTATGAATTTGTAAGGTTTACATTTTCCATCAACGTAGTCAACAGTGTGGGAGTTAGGGATTAACACTAAAAACAGGGCTTTTCCAATAATCCCAGGTAAGTGGTTATTAACATCTGTGTGGAGTAGATTGTATGAGAATAAAAGATATGGGAATATTTATTAAACAGCATTCAGCATGATTGCTCTACCTTCAGATGTCTTTAGGATAATACTGCCATTACCCCACTGCTTGATTTCCTGTGAGACTTTTATTCCCACCAGTTAACTAAAACCTTTCATTCAAAATTTATTAGACACCTAAAAGCAGCAAATCCAATAGCCTTCTCTGTCTTTAAAGTTTTTCCCTATTCACAGGATATGACACCATTGACCATTCCACAGTGCTTCATATATTGGCTCCAGTAATCTTTCACTCTCTCTGTTTCATTCTTGTTCCAGTCTTTTAAACAAACATAGGAACATCTGCCCTTAAGTTTGCTTTTCTGTATAGTCATAGTGATTTCATCTCAGTGTCAAAGATTCGGCTAAGCAGTGTGACTGATGATCATATTTATTCTTGTTGAGACGAATGAATGCCAATTGGCTTGGCACAAACATATCCAACCTGGGAAGTGGGTTGGGGAAAGGAGAAAGGAGAGCAAGTCCAGACATGAACAGGTCATTTCTATTGATGAAAAAGTTTGTGGAAATTTTAGTAATGACTTGGACTTTGGAGAGCTAAGCAGAATTGTTCAAGAAATGATCTGAGAACACTTTCAGTGCTACCTGGCTAGGGGTGTTTGTCTCCCACTCGCTCAAGTGAAAGGGGTTGTGGCTGAGCTCAACGTCCTATGGAACCTGGTATCACTAATGTTTCCCTGAGTGTTCATGAACAGTGTGATTAACCTCAGACTTTCTAATGCTAAAGCTGTTCTTTCCTTCTTCCTTCCTTCCTTCCTTCCTTCCTTCTTTCCTTCCTTCCTTCCTTTCTTCCATTGTTGTCTCTCAATCTCTCTGTTTCTGTCACTATCTCTTTCAGTCTGTCACTCTTTTTTCTTTCTTTCTCTCTGCCTTCCTGCCTTCCTGCCTTCCTCCCTTCCTTCCTTCCTTTCTTTTTTCTTTCTCTTTCTTTCTTTCTTTCTTTCTTTCTTTCTTTCTTTCTTTCTTTCTTTCTTTCTTTCTTTCTTTCTTTCTTTCTTTCTTTCTTTCTTTCTTTCTTTCTTTTCTTCTTCCCCTCTCATTTCTTTCCCTGGATTTGATCTCCAGAACATGAAAATAAACAGATGCTTAACAATAAAAATATTTCAATGTTGAGATGGGCATGATGATGTATTCCTATAATCCTGAGCTCCAGAAGGCTGAGATAGGGGGATCTCAAGTTAGATCTCAGTCTGAGAAATTTGGCAATTTATAAAGACTTTCAAAATAAAAAGAGTGGGATTGGAACCCCTAGTACAAAAAAGGAAGAACCACTGTTAAAATATTAAATTTGCTCCTCCTTTTCTTCTTATATTGTACTTTAGAAGTTGTGCTATTACACAAGAGCTCTTCTCTTTACTCTTTCTAGACATTAATTTGTATTGCCTTCATCCTGGGTCATCACAGAGAGCTGGAAAAATGGGTGGTAATCATATGTGTATTCAGCACTTGCTAACATTTTTTCTTTAGATAAACGAACAAGATATCATGTGTCATTAAAAAAACTACAGCATTATATAGAAGAGAGGAAGAAAATTGACATTTGCTAAAAACTTACTTTGTGCCAAACCCTATTTGAGAGTCTACTTTTATTTCAACAGTTATTTCTTACTAGCTCTTCACCTTTTGATTGTGCTACTCATTTTTTGTTTAGCTTAGGAAAACCTATCTGTTCATTATATTAAGGAAAATCAACTTTACTCATCAATCTTATAATATTTAATGAGATAGTATGATTGTACAGATCTTATGTAATTAAATCAATCAGTTTATTAGACTGTTTTACTCACTGACTATCTCCAATTAAGGCAAACAGTACTTATACAATTGTAACCCATTTTTTTTTTTTTGAGACAGGGTCTCACTTTGTAGTTCAGGCTGGCTCTGAGCCCACTATGTAGCCTAGGCAAGCCTCTAACTCAGCAATCCTCCTGTCTCTGCCTCCCGAGTGCTGTGATTACAGGCGTGAGCCACCATGCCGGGCACTGTGGTATGTGGTATTGATTGCTGGTGGGCATGAGTCACTACACCCAGCATTGTATGTGGTTACCGGGATCGAACTCAGGACCTTGTGCTTGCGAGGAAGGCGCTGGAACCAGAGAGCTAACTCTCTGGCCCCGCTTTAACTTTTTTAAAAAATGATATATATTTAAGGCGTAAAAATGATGTTTTGATATCCATATATAAAGTGAAATAAATAATATGATCAAGAAGATTAACACATCTATCACCTTATACAACTACCTTCTGTATGCCTGGTTCTATGATCTCTTATTTGAAAATTGTTTAATAATTTCAATTTAATAATTTCATTCTTGTTATAGTATATTAATTAATAAAAATAATGCCTTTATATGAAATTTATGTGCCAGTTAGGGTATCTAGAGATGCTTTCCAAATATAGTCTGTTGTTGTTGCAATTAAATAATCCCCATAATGGAATTTTAAATCTAACTTGAAACAATGCTAAATGCAGAGTATTTCTGGCAATAATTTTTCAGTGGCGCTTTCCTCAGACCAACAATAGCCACATCAGCACATGTTTAAGACAGTATGACTTGGGCAGTATGATTCTTGGAGTCATACAATTTAGCTTTTCACTTACAAACCCAACTAGATGAGGGTACTTTACATAATCATCACTATTTCAAGTTCCTTGCAAATGATACAAACATATGTATGAAGTAAACAGGCTGTATCTATTTTATCTACTTTTTATCTTCACAAAGCAACTACATCTGGTATATTTACCAATACCTGAAATTAAGGTATTTTTAAATATTTTTGATTAATAGTGTTCAAATAGCTGTCAGAATTAGTGAAGAAAATAAATCAAATTGGAAGTTACTTCCAAAGGTGAAGACAGCACATCTATTAAAAATTCTTCTAATCAATATTTCTAAGAGCTTTGATCTAATTGTAAATCTCTTTCAGTCTGACTTGTTCCTTTGCTGCTTTCTCCAAGGTGATTAACATTTATAACTGGCAGAGGGAGTTAAGCTCCCTGCCTTTGCCTAACAACTCATAGGTAATAAGGTCAATCACTGGCCTTACTAAATAATTTATTCACTTAAAAGTTTAGGTAGTTGCATTTTATTTCTAGAAATTACAATTCTAGGATATAAGAATTTTTCTTCAATTAACAATAGGCAGTTTTGTACTAAAATATTTTAAAATTTGTTTTATATTTTTTACAAAATCTTATTAGTACTTTTGCAATACATAATAATTACATGCATCACAGGAGTTGGTACATGTACACAGCACAACTTAATTGTTTTTAGTTCTCCCCCTCTTCCTTTCCTCTCTCCTCCTTCCATCTCTCAGTACCTAATCCATTTGCAAAAGACTTATCTTCTGGTTTAAACATGTTTTAAAGAAATAGAAATTACACAGTGATGAAAGCTCTACCACTTTGAGATAATTATGTTAAAATTATAAAAGCTTATAATCAAGTACTTATGTAATAGGCACTATTCTAAAACTTTTATGTCAATCAACTTATCTCATTCTTATAAAAGCCGAGGAAGCTACTGTTAAGTTAGAGATTCAAGGACTCAGAAACTGAAATTAAGTAATTCGTTACTTAAGTAAGTATAGTTTTAAGTAATTGAGCCAGAATTCTACCCCAGACTACCTGGTTTTGAACTTGTTTTCCTAACCACTACGGTGAGACAGTCTTCAGTCTAAGATGATTCAACACTGTTTTTCAGTGGCACAATGGTGTGAAACCAATATGCATTCTGTAGAAATTGTACTTTAAATTTT
>PVIC010040956.1:0-16445 GCA_004025085.1 Thryonomys swinderianus
TGAGATCATGCAAAGATTTTAAAGTTTTATTTTGTTTTGATTTTATTAATAAATAATATTTTTCTTTAGATATGAGTCACCATATGCTTTGGAGGCTGAGTTTTCAGTGGGTGCTTCGTCTAGGGGGCTGAAATCACAGCAGCGCCTTTAGGCGACATGCTTTGCTCAGCTGAACTCTGCTGAATGAAGAGTGCCAACTTCCTTTGCATTTCACAGGGTGATTCTCTTCCTATTTCCCATCTGACCATCTTCTAATTTCAATCTATGATCTCAGTCGTACTATTTTCCTTCAAAGAAGGGCATATTTATTTCTTTGTTGTCTTACTGTTCTCTTTACTTTTTAAATCTCTCCATAGCATGTTTGCAGCCCATGAAGATTACATGTGTTCTGGGGAGCTGGCCCATGTAAGGAGCACCTCCTAATTACTAACTCTGTCCCCTTCTATTCCTCCTTCCTGTCATCACTTGATCTCCTCTTTTTAAAATCTTTATGTTTCCTATTATCTTCTGTTTTCCTCATTAATTTATTTATATTTTTCTTTTAAAAATTGATTTTATTGGTATATTTGATATATACATGTTGGCCACATTCAATATTGAGAATTTGCACCTGTACATGACACATATTCTTATATTTTCCATTCCCTTGCCCACCCTAAAACTCCAACTCCCCATGTACATAAGCTTTGTTTCCATTTTTTTATCCATCAGACCTTTTCTTTCCCTTCTTTTCTTTCCCCTACCCTTCTTTCCCCTTGTCCTTTTCCTATTTCACAATTATCTATCATATATTTCATTTACAACTTCAATTTCCTCTACAAGAGAAATGATATAGTATTTACACATCTGTGTCCTATTTATTTCATGTATGAGTATGTCCTCAAGGTACATCCATTTGAGTATAAATTACTCCAATTTATCGTTCTTTATGGCAGAGTAATACTCCATAATTTAAAAAAAATGACATCTTTATCCAGTTTCCAGTTGATGGGCATTTGGACTATTTCTAAGATTTAGCTGTCACAAACTGAGCTGCCAAGAATATGGGTGCACAAATGTGTAATATGAATCTTTTAATCCCTTCGTGTATATACCCAACAGAGAATTAGCAGGTCACATGGGACTTCTAATCCTAGTTTTTTAAGAACCAAAAGAGACCTAGAATAACCAAAGCAATTCTAGGCAATGGCACGACAGGGAATATCATGAACCCCAACTCGAAACAGTAGTACACTGTGACGAAAACAGCATGGTGCTGCTAAGGAAACAGATCTGAGGATCAGTGGAACAGGCTAGAAGATCCAGAAACAACTCCAGACACACTAACCTGCCTGATCTTGGACAAAGGAGCCAAACATCTTCAATGGAAGAAAGATAGCTTCTCTAACAAATGATATTAGAAAAACTGGATTTCACCCTGGCATAGAGTAAAGCTAGATCTAATTCTTTCACTGTGTACTAAACTAAAATCAAAGTGAGTTACAAACCTATGTATTAAAGCAGAAACACTTAACCTGCTGCAAAACAGGTTAGGTAGTACTCTCGGAGACACTGGCTTAGAGAAAGACTTTTAGAACAAAACTTCAGCAGCACGGGAGCTAGTAGAATAAACCAACAACTCAGATCTGATCTTGTTAAAAAGCTCCTGGACTGCAAGAGAAACCACCAGCAGAGCAAAAGGTAATCTACAATATGAGAAAAAAAAATCTTTCTCAGACAAGGGCTACTATCTAGAGTGTATAAAGAATTAAAAAAAAAATACCCTCCTACATTTAATGCTCAATTCAAAAATGGGCATCTGAAATGAACACTTTTCAGATAAGTACAGGCAGCTAAGAAACATATGAAGAAATGCTCAACATCTCTGGTCATTCAAGAGATGCAACTGAAAACAACACTGAGATTTCATCTCATTCCACAAAGAATGGCTGCTATCTTGAAATCAACCAACAACAAATGCTTGTGAGGCTGTAGGGAGAAAGGAACTTTTCTCCACTGTTGGTAGAATGTAGAATGGCCCAACCACTGCGGAAGTATGTGGAGATTTCTCAAAAACAAATATATATATATATATATATATATATATATATATATATATATATACCCATACACATATACATATATATATGTATGGAGAGATGTGTATGTATATGAATATGTATGTATTTATATGCCATGTTTTATATATATATATATATGTATATATATGCCATGTTTATTTATTTGTACTTTTTTTTTTTGAGACAGGGTCTCACTTTGTAGTTCAGGCTGGCCCTGAGCTCACTATGTAGCCCAGGCAAGCCTCGAATTCAGCAATCCTCCTGTCTCTGCCTCCCGAGTGCTGGGATTACAGGCATGAGCCACCACACCCGGCACTGTGGTATGTGCTATTGATTGCTGGTGGGCGTGAGTCCAGCATTGTATGTGGTTACCAGGGATCAAACTCAGGACCTTGTGCTTGCGAGGCAGGCACCAGAACCACTGAGCTAACCCTCCGGCCCTTATTTGTACATTTTATATACACATCATGATCACACTCAATATTGAGAATTTCTACCAGTATATGAGATAACTTAATTCTCATTTTTTCCCATTCCCTACCCATCCTACAACCCCCATATAGTAAGCTTTTTTCCTTTTTTAACATCATATTTTTTCTTTCCCCTTATTACTCACTCCTATCCTTTTTCCTTTGAACATTTTCTATTTCACAATATCTATCATATATTCTAGAGCTCATTTACATCTTCAGATTCTCATACCAGAGGAAAGATACTGTATTTACATATCTGTGACCTATTTATTTCACTTATGAGTATGTCTTCAAGGTTTGTCCTTTTGCGTATAAATGACTAAAACTTATCATTCTTTATGGCATAGCAAGAGTCCATTTAAAACTTATTTATATTTTTTGTTCCTCATGTAACAGCAATTATGTGGTATTTAAGTTGTGTGCTGGATATATTTGACTTAACATATTCTCAAGGTACATGCATTTCCCTACAAATGACTCAAATTGTTTAGAATTTATCTTCATTTTAAAAAGTGATTTATGGATAGACAATAAGGTTGAAAAGTTAGTAAAAAATATTTTCTGAAATATAATTTCTCCTCTTCATAGCTATTTCCTAACTACTCAGAAATTCTTCCTCCATGTAATCAGTTTTGCTTTTTTTCTGTACATTATCTTTCTGACATTTTTTTCATGTAAAATGTGCTTTAAATCTGCTTTTAAAAAAAGTACAAATGAAACAGTTGACTATTTTTCCTCTCATAACATAATGCATGTAAATCTTAAACTTTTTAATAAAATAACTTCCTTAATGGAATGTAAAGTAAAACATAAGGAAACTCAATGAGTTTGACACTCAATATATTTCCTGGTTATCACAGTTTTATGTGATTTTACTTAACCAAGGAATATATATATATATATATATACATATATATATATATATATATGTATATATATATATATGTAACATAAAAAACTGTTATTTTGTGTCATTATATGTACTGACAAGTACACTTAATATATTTAATTTGGAAAAAAATTCTTGAAAGTGTGTTCAAGTAAATCTCTTTTGCTTTTCAATATTTTATGTAGATAATATTTTTAAATAGTGCTAAACTTAAGTCGAAGGTAAAATATGCATACTGAGACCAATTTTAGTACAGACAACGTGAAGTTTATACAACCAGTAACTTAGTGATTCAGTTTCTTACTAACCAACAAATTCAATAATTTTAGCATGATATTCATCTGTAAGCATCTTCGGTTATTTTGTTTTTTTAAAGCTCTACATTTATGCCACAAGATAAAACCCTTTATTTGCCAACTTGAACACAGTTTTGAACTAGAAAAAAAGAGTATTCCTATCTTATATTATTAGCTCTTACACTCATAAAACATGGTTTTTGTACTATTTTGGAAAAAGTCGTAAACTGTAAAAATATAGCCATTCCTATCTTGGCCTACTGGAATTTGACAGATTCATTTGCTTGTAAGGAGTAACCTGAGAAGATGACTTTATAGTACTGGCACTTGCAAAATAGGAACTATAATTAGCTTGAGAAGTAGTAAATGCCTTTGTTTATTCCATTAAGCCAACATTATACCAAATAACAATAACTCTTAGGAACATTTTTAAGTCATTCAATTTTATTTTTAGTTTTATAATATTTACTTGTAAATTAAATTTTACTTCTTAAATGAAATAGTTTTCTAAATAAGGAGAAAACACCTCCTGTGGTTGTTTTTAATTCTATTTTCTGCTAACATAGTTGTTGGTACCAGAAATGTAGACCAATTTTTAGAGAGCATTGTCAACCATGTAATTTTTTGTCAAATATATGACAATTACTTTGCATATAATTGTAATGTTATGCCACAGGACCCCACAGCTTTGTCAAAGGAGAGAGTTAGTGGGTCGTCTTATTCCTTATTCTTCTGTGGTTCTTCCCTACGTCAGTAACCTGGTCACATCACAAATTGTGACTTCGATTTATACTGCAGTCAGGACAAAAGTATGAAACTGAGTTGAATGAAACTAATGCTCTCATGTTACCAGAGGATTCTTTTGGATTCAGATTCATTCAAATCCCAGGCCCCTGTCTTGGTTGTTTTTTTTTTTTTTTTTTTTTTTTTTTTTTAATAATCCCAGGGGGTGCTGTCTGGGGAATGAGCCCAGAGCCTTTAAACAGAGCTACAACCTAACTTTTTTGTTTGTTTCTCCTGAATGGGCTCGCTGTTGCCGGACTAGGCTTGAATTTGTGATGCTACTGCCTCAGCCTCCCTGAGTGCTCAGAATACAGATGGGCAACCCCTTGCTGGGGTGATAGTTCTTTATACTCACGGGCTATGGTGCGCTGTATGTGGAAGGACGGAGAAGTGGGAAGTATGTTGACATTTTCGGTTTAATGAAAATTTTACTTCATTTAATTTTGGATAGACTAATTTTGAGTAAGTTTAAATGCTTTAATCAAAATTATTTTTTAAAAGCATCATGTTTAAATTAAATTTCATTTAATGTTCACATTCTAGCCCTTATAAAATAAAGAATTTATGTGACATTAAAATGTATTAGTCTCTCAGTGTGGTTTTTTTTCCTATATGAGCTACTTTTTATATACATTTATATTTATTAAATGATGTAAATATTAGAGAAAACTTTTCGGTTGTGATGACAAAATTGTTATAAAGATTTGGCATATTTACTGTATTCAATTTTATTGGCAAAATTTCCATAATCCGAAGGAGGTTGAGCGAGAGTGAACAAATTTCATGTAATATATGGTTATTATTAGTATTATTGTACTATATGATTAATTATGAAAGTCCCCAATAATTTTCTAAGAATGCGTAAAACCTGAAGGAAAATTTTTTAGTCTTAAAAAAACTTCACTCCTTAGAATAAATATTATTCTTATTTAATTTTAAAATACTATTTGATTACACTATAAAATGATTAACTATAAACCATTCCTTTGCAGAGATAAAGATAATAAAATACAGGATTTTTTTTTTTACTAAGGTGTTTCCATATTAATCTCGTTCTGGTAACTTGTAGATATAAATAGATACTTTCATTTCCATGGAAGGATTTCTGAGGATCTACCTGATTCTGGCGTAACACATGAGGTAAAGAGAGCTACAAGCGTGAATCAGAAGCAGAAACAGAAATGAAGCTCCGTGAGAAGGTACAGGTGTGCTACACCTTCCATCGGTAGCTTGCAATTAGTCATGGTGGCAGTATGAGCGTGGTAAAATAAAAAAACAAAATGTCACAGAGAATTGTTATTTTTCCTTCTTTCCCTTCTCAGTCTTGCTAAAAGCCATGTTAAATGGTTTCTAGCATAATTGCTGGATTGCAAGTAAAGTCTATGCCTTGCTCTTCATTGTATAAATTTATTTTCTACGTGAAAATCATATCATTGTTGGCATTATGGACCTGAAGGTTGAATAAGGTAGCAACTATAAAGTGCTTAGCATGTTATAACAAGCCTCTGCCCTCAGCTAACTCAAGTCTTTCCTTCCATCACAGATATAAACTCTCATAGGCCCAAATTATGTTAACTACTGACATAAATTGTAAGTAAAATAATGACTAAATCAGAGGTACCGTTATTGAAATATCTTAGAATACTTCTGTAGGAACTGTTAAGGTATTGTAGAGAAGGAAACCCTTATTTCTGCTAAAGAATCTGAAAAAGCTCTTCAAAGAATGAGCCTGTGGAGGATCGCGATAGAGGAGCATACATTTATGAAACAAAGGGAACGGGTGCCATGCAAATGCCAGAGGTGACGGGGATAGAAGACAAACGGCACGGACTGGACAGCTGCAGAGGCATTGCTGACAAAGGGATGGGGCCTTCTGAAATAGAGATGTGTGCTTGACTCCAGGTCGGGTGCAGGGAGGACATTCATTTCTCTTGAGAAGAGTTGTTGAGAGTGAGTGAATCTAGCATCTTCTGTAGTTTTACCTGAAACACATATGGTAGTTTTCACTCTACTGTTTAATTGTAGAGTTATGGAAACAAAGTTTAGGTATATGGAGGCGGGGTGTTATAGGGAGGGGAAGAGGAAGAGGAAGGGGAAGGGACAAATTGAGAATTAAGATGTGTCAAGGACAGGTACAAATTCTCAATGTTGAGTGTGATCATAATGTATATACAAAATGTACCAATAAACTTAAAAGAGAGAAAAAATAAAAGGAAAGATTATTGGCAGATATTGGCACCAGTTTCACATAACTGGGGCAGTCAACAAACTGAGTACACAAAATGGTTTATAATCATAGATGACCCACTGATATCAATTTCAGGCTAAGTAGCTAAATATTCATATTCTTATATAATTATAAGTTTGAAAAAAGCATTGAGTCATTTTAAATCCAAAAAGCCAATACATTTGAGATTTTGTTTGGAAACATATCCTATTCCCAAATAAAATATTTCATTAAGTGGATCTGAGGAAATAATATTAGCCAAACATTAGCTCTACCACTTTTTTATCTGTATGCATATTATTGTTTATTTTTGTATTTAACAATTTTAAGGTTATAATGTTATTTATTCTGGCCATAATTGTACATAATCCCACTGTTAAGCATTATTTAGACTCTCTCAGTAAATATTATTATATTTTTCCAACCACTTTTTCATATTATTTATAAAATTATTAATTACCAAACGATGATTTTATACTCTCAAGAGGAGTAGAAAATAAATAATAACCACAGCCAACTCAAATAATCATTTGGTAATGCATGGAGTTTAATTAGAGGGCCTTTGGGACAATCTCCTTCCTCTGAATTATTTTTTTTTCAAGAAAGTAGCATTTTATAATGAGAGATATATGCCTTAGTTACCAGACTGTGCCATTAAGTATTTAAAGACTTTAGGCCAGAGATAAAGCAACTTGATTATTTTACATAACCATTTGATATATTACAGCTTTATTTGTTAAAATGTACCTCACGGAAGGGTTTCATCATACATTAGGATCCGGTCCCCACTATCTGACCTAGGTTGCCAGGTAAATCCCTACTCAATCTAAATACCATTAGGCTCCCTGGTCTGTACCTTACAGGGCCTATTGAAAAGAACAGTTCAATTGGTTTGATAGAACACCTGGGTAATAGGTCATCTGCTAACCTCAGAATATATGTCTTTGATGTGCATTGGAAAGAGCGGCCTCTTAACTCTGAATCTGTTACCTTATTTTTTTTTTTTTTTTATGTTTGGGAGCATCTTTTCTTCTGGTGTCTCTACCTTAGCTAGCACTTGTCAAGAGCCAGAAGAATAAGAATCAGCATAAGTTCTGGAATAAGAATTAGACTCTACGACCCCCGAATTTAGAAGACACAGGAAAGGGGCTCGGATGGATGTAAACAGAGAAATCAAAACACGAAATTGGTTTTGCAGCTGAAAGAATAATGGGTGTAATTTCACATCATGAAAGCTTTCCAAAGTGAAATCAAGGATATTCTAAAACAGATAAGACAATAAAAGTAATTTGTCAAAATAAAATGTGGTGATAGCTCCAAAGAAAGTACTTCTGATTCTGACCCTTAGGACCTGTCATTACCGTGAAAAGCTGTAAAATAGGTGTGGAAGAGCGATATGAAAGGAGCAGAGGTTGATAAGGTAGAAATCTCCAGGACGGTTATAAAAGTAAATCTTCCTAAACCAGAACCCACTGTAAAGGGCAAGATTTACAGCTCCCTGCAGCCGCCACTGAAATGGGCACCATCGTTCTACGCTGTGAAAGCAGCCACTCGGCAAGACGGGAGACATTACTTTTGAGATTGATTCTGGAGTTTCAGGGTTATTGCTCTGCATTCTTCAGACAAGCTCCAGGCAGCCCCAGATCAGCTCCGGTGACTTCCTCACTGAGACTGCAGCGTGGTGGGCCTGGTTTCCACCTACATTCGGCCGCATGCTGGTTCTCACTACTAATTGTGCAGCCTCGGCCCAGTTGAGGTAGCAGTTTTGATGGAGATGGTGATGCTTGATATGGCAAACATCTACACTTCTGCAAGGATTAAATGTGTTCATGCAGCTCCGTAAAGTTCTTATTGAAGTCTTTGGTGCAAAGTTCACATTCAATGTCAGCTATGATATAGTCAGACCATGGACAGTATGTTGCCATTAGAATGATCGAACTTCTATGGCTGTACTGTGGGAAAGATGATTTTGTTTAGATTTTACAAATAAGGTACGGAGGGAAGAAATGAAAAAGAATTATGATGTGTTATATTCATACACCAGATTTCCGTGAGGGGTGTAATTCTGTTCCGCAAACATATAAGAACAAATTTTAATAATTCTGTGAGTTATTAGACACACCAATAGAAAAAGGATGAGTTTTCCACAAACACTTACATTATTATTAAATAACGTCTATTTTATTTAAAAACATAAATAGAAATTTAATTCTGCAAACAGAAGAGGAATTCAAGGATGACAGAGAACAGGATAGAAATAAACAAAAGTACTTCACTAATGAGACAGAGGAAAATTTATTTATACAAGTGAACCCAGGATTTGCTTGTGTGAACCAAGCCATCATTGGAAAATGCTCGGGCTGAAGTACTCCATTTTGGGTTGTGTCCTTTAAGGATACTATCTCATTTACCCTCCAGGAAAATAAAAAAATTCTCGTGTATCGGCAAGAAGAAAAACTCAAGAAACTCAAATATTGATATTCTAAAGCAGAGATGAGATGAGTTGCACAGATTTTCTGTCACGTCTTTCTGTTATTGCTTGTATAGAAATAAATGATATCAAGTTAGTAGAGAAATGCTAGATAAAGTTAAAATCCAAGGATTGAATTAATGGAAGAAACCTGTGTCGAAATGATCACTTTCTCTTTCCGGAAGGTCCTAGAACGCTTAGCGAGCCTCTTCCCTTTAGAACTCAGGTGTGATTCCCAGGAGATGTTCCTCGTGGGATCCATGTGCAAGAAGGTAGAATATCATAAATATTGCTCTAAAATGTCCCCATGAGTGGTGAAAAGTTCACTGAGGTCTATGAGGATGGAGATCTGTATAACTCATTGGGAACTCACTGCGTGGGAAATTTATCTCGTCCTTAATTTATTAACCTATTCAATAACTTGTTGAAGTTAGTGTAGACCCTTGGGTATTGGCTCTAACCTTTAGATTTTTAATCTCATGCTCTTTTCATCGTGTGTGTGTGTGTGTGTGTGTGTGTGTGTGTGTGTGTGTGTGTGTGTAGAAAGAGAAAGAGACAGAGAAAGGAGGAAAGAGGAGAGGGAGACTGGGAGATCAAGGGCTGTCAGGAAATATGTCTTTTACTCCAAATTGCTTTCGTTTTTCTTATTATCCCAAATTCTGTGGAGACATACACAACATAGTCTTGATTTTCTTACTCTGATTCTCATTTTCCTTATCATTTTCCCTTATAGGCTAGTGTGGACAGATTTGTGCTATAGTGGATTGGTAAGATCTGGAACTGAGGAACTTTTTTGTGTACATTGAAACACTTTACAACCAGTAGACTAAAAGATTTTAGTCTTCATGAAGACTAAAATAAGGAATACTAAAAATAAGGACTACTAATTTATACATTATGTTCATTCCATGACAACTGACATTAAGGAAAACACAAAATATTAAGACTCTCTCCTTGACAGAAAATGATCAGTTTCCAAGTCTGTGTGTATTTTTTTAAAAAGTGGTATCTTGAATTACCCATCCCAAACTTTCTAAAATTAGTCTAAAATTACATATGAATGCAAATTCAAGACACCCAATCCTTATGGTTCTTTTTCTGTGGGAAGATTTTTGTCATTATAGCTGTCATGATAGCGACTTTTAAAAAGTTTTCCTATGTATAAATGATCTTCTTAAATTTAAAAATTTTCCATTGTTACAGCCTTAGCTTTTCTCTATAGAAACAAGGGAGGGGGAAAACCCCACAAAACCATACATAACAAAAATCCCACAAAACCTTCTCTACAATTAAAGCACAGTCATATGCCCAGGAAGTTTCCACCAATCCAAAACACCTGATTCAGAGGACTCAAAGAGACAGGTGTGTTCTCTATTTCTACAGGTAACCATGGTAACACTTCAAGAAAGTGTTCAGTAGTTGGTATACATAGACCTCATTGTAAGCTTTTGTACCCAAGATGAAAAATAAGGTAACACTTCTGATCCCCTCAAAATTAATTTAACTGTTAATAAATATAGAGGTTTTAATAAGCATATGAATGAATGCCTCATGCATAGGATACGCATAATGATTACTCATGACCACTGAGGAACTTACATTCTCTAACCACATCAAATAGCAATTCTTTGAGAACAACAGCTCTTAGACTCCCATTCTACCATAAAGTGATTATCGTTGTGGTCATATATTGGTCATTATTTGTGGTCATACATTGTTTTCTATAAAGGTGCAACACAGAAAAGTTGAACAGAAAGCAAATAATGTCCATGCTCACCTTGCATACCAGACGGGGATCTCTGTTTATTAAAATCTTATATTACTATGAATAGGATGATACATAAATACTAATTATGTAAAATGGTGAAATGTTAACTTCATTCAGAGTGCTTTAATTATTACCAAATTGTTCTTTTTCTCCCTCACCTTGCCACATGCTCCATATTGCATTACATTTAATGGTTATATCTCCTTGGATCCTCTCAGCTACAAAAATTTCTCAGATATTTTGTATCTGTTTAATTTTGATGGTAATTTTAAGGAATACTGGGCAAGTGAATTGTACCATATACTTAAATTGAAAATTGTGTCGTGTTTTTCTCCTGAACAAACTGGAGGAGATATGGGTTGTGGAAGAAGGTCAGGGAGGCACAGTTCCATATTTGTCACATTGCACCAAGAGACATACTGTCGCCCTCCTTTCCCACCACTGTTTTTTATCTGGATCACAGGACTGAAGTAGATCGTTCTGTTTCTCTATTCTATAGTTAATTTTCATGCACCACTCTCTGGAAGGAAAAACACTAAGTACTATGAATTTATTTAGTTGTTGTTGGTTGTTTTAACTGGGCATTGAACCCTGGGCCTTTTCATTAAGTCTATAAACTGCCTCGGCTAGTCTCAAACTTTCAGTCTTCCTGTCTCTGTCTTGTAGAGTTCTGAGAATTCGGGGATTCATCTCCCACATATCTACTGTGATTTCCCATTTTTAGGGTTTGGAAACCATGCTCACGTCTATGAGGATGAAGTTCTATGTAACCCATTGGGAATTCACTGCATGAGAGATGTATGTCTTGTCTTTACTTCATTAACCTATTCAATAACTTGTGTAAGTTGGTGTAGACTCTTGAGTATTGACATTAACCTTTAGATTTTTAGTCTAAAGCTGTTTTCATTATTTTGTTGCTCACATTGTTATGGCTGCTGTTCAGAGTGTCTGTACCACATCCCACTTCCTCTAGAAACACGATAATTTTTGTTTCTTTACATATTTTTCAGTACTTGAAAGTGTCAGATGTTATCAGTTATTAGTTATTTCAGTAAGTGTTCACTTGAGATCTAACTGCTACTAAATTGGAAATTCTCTAATACTGACAATGATGAGCCTTTTTTCACACATGTGTCAACTATGTATCTTTCTGAGAGATATCTGTTTAGATCATTTGCATATTTCCTATATTCCTTTATTTTTAATATTATGTATTAATATTGATATGCAATTTTGAGTTTCAATGTATTATTTTCATAAAAATTCATGATTGTCACTTTACTCTTGAAAGGTAATTTAAAAAAAATTATTAGTGAAAATCTTCAATATATTTTGGGAAATTGGTACATGCATATAAAAATCTCTTAACAAATTTAAATTTCTTTCA
The DNA here is from genome assembly GCA_004025085.1 of Thryonomys swinderianus. Lineage (NCBI taxonomy): Eukaryota > Metazoa > Chordata > Mammalia > Rodentia > Thryonomyidae > Thryonomys > Thryonomys swinderianus. The sequence goes on from PVIC010040956.1 coordinate 12,354, forward strand.
ACACACATCACAGAATGCACCAAATTATTTTCTTACTTTTGAAATGTAAGACTTTTGAGTGTGTTGGGTACCAGTTCTGTCAGTGGTGTTTGTAATAATGTCTTCATTTTGCCATTTGAGTTTTCATTTTTGTCACTGTGTCTTTAGCATGCTCAACAGTTTTTGTTTTTTTTTTTTTAATTTTCAAAAGTCCAGTTTGTTATTTTGGCCTATAGAATATGTCTTTGGTTTTATATTTTTAAAAAACACTACAAAAACACCCCAGTACCAAACTCATTACCATCAGCAAACAAAACACATTGGCAAGCTCATGCTCAGTAAATATTCCTTGTGTGTTATCATCTTGAAGTAAGATATTTCCGATGTTGCATTTAGGTTTATCATCCATTTTGAATTAAATTTTGTGAAAACAAAACATCTTTTTCAATAGTCAGTTGTGTGAAGTTCTGAAGTGACTATTTTTTTTTTCAATTTTTTGAAGTACTGGGGTTGGTGGTGGCATCACTGAGCTAAATCCCTAGCCTGTGACTATAATTTCCTGTTGAATTGCCTTTGTTGTTTGTTGAGGATCCGACGGCTATATTTTTTAGAGTCTCCTTTTAGGCTACTACGATTCATTAATCTATGGATCTATTGACTCATACTATGCTCTCTTGTTTACTGTAGATTTTTATTAAATCTTGAAACCATGTAATGTCAGGCCTCAAACATTATTTTTCAATATTTTATTGTCTATTATTTGATTTTTTTTAGCTTTTTCACATAAGATGAAGAATCAGCTAGAAAATGAGGAAGGACACTAAAGCAAGCAATAGGGGTGAAAGGGGAGTGAAGGGAAGTAAGGGGGAGAGAAAGCCCATCTGGCACAGGGGATTTGAGAGTCCCATTTCCTGTCTATCTTCTCCCACCCTCAACCCGGAATTCTGTCCTCTTAATGTTCCCCACATCATTAAATAATTTGAGAAGTAGTGGCATTAACTCTTCTTTAAAAGTTTTGTAGAATTCAGCAGTGAAGCCATCAGGACCAGGGCTTTTCTTTGCTGGTAGGTTTTTTATTAGATTTTCAATTTCACAGATTGATATCAGGTTGTTTAACTTTTTTTTTTTTGAGACAGGGTCTCGCTTTGTAGTTCAGGTTGGTCCTGAGCTCACTATGTAGCCCAGGCAAGCCGCCACTAACTCAGAAATCCTCCTGCCTCTGCCTCCCGAGTGCTGGGATTACAGGCATGAACCACCAAGCCTAGCATTCTATGTGGTTACCGGGATCAAACTCAGGACCTTGTGCTTGCAAGGCAGGTGCTGGAACCACTGAGCTAAATCTCCGGCCCTGTTTAACATTTTTATATCATCTTCGTTCAGCTTTGGAAGTTCACATGTGTCTAGGAATCTATCCATTTCCTCTACATTTTCCATCTTTTTTGAGTATAAATTTTCAAAATCCATCAGCCACTTCAGAGGATACTCGAGAACAAATAGGACACCTTGGGGAGATGGATCTGGGCCCTTTATTTGCATATCCAGTATTCACACCAAATCTTCCAGAAGATTATCTGGTTTCAGCTCTCAACATCACTGAAATATGCCTCCAAGCAGCACCTCCCAGGCACCTACTAGGTTTTAGTCTAGGCATGGTCCCTCCCTTGTACTGCCTCCTCTGTGGTGTAGCAGAGACCCCAGTAAAATAAAGACTCCCCTTTGCTGTCACTGCTTAAGAGAAAAACAATCAACTTGTTGATTTCCATTAGCTACTTTCTTGGGATTTTTATCTAACATTTTGTAATGAAAATGTAAAGTCAGAAAAAAATAGATGCAATGACAATATTGAACTTTTCAATAGGTGAACACTGAATTTGTCTTCAATCATTTAGATCTATGATTTCTTTTTACAGAGCCATTTACCTATTTAGTACATATTCAATTGGATTTACATTTGTTTCCATTTTTGCTTGTAATTTTAATGAAACTGTGTTTTTTATTTTAAATTCCAATTTAAATACTGGTATACAGGATAGTAACAAAGTTGATCTTGTGTACAAAACTGATATACTCTTCTATATGTTCTAAGAGTTCTGTTTTCTTTGTTCTTCAAATATTCTCCATGGACAATTCTGTCACTGGCGATCAAAGACAGTTTGATTTATTTTCCAAGGCTGTTTACTGTTTTTACAACCCTTCCTACATTTAGTGGAAGTTCCCACATGAGGCTACAGAAGAATGCTGAGTAGAAACATTCACCTTATTCTTGATCAGAGGGGGAGAGGCCCCAGTTATGCCCCATTTGATATATGAGGAGTCTTTCTCTGTTACTAGTTTATTGTAAAACTTTATTTTTAACTTGTGAATGGGTGTTGTATTCAGCCAAATGCTTTCCTGAGTCATATGTACAACAATTAAATTCTGATTCTGCAGCCTGGTTGATATGGTGAACATATTGTTGGTTTTCAAATGCTGAAGCAGCCATGTATACCTGGAAAAAATTCTAAGTATTCATGATGGAGGATTCTTTCTAAACATCCCTGAATAGAATGTAGTAGATTTGGTTTTTAAGATTCTTGCACCTATGTTCATGATAAATACTGGTTTGCAGTTCATTCCCTAGTGATATCTTTAAGTGTATTTAATATTATTATAACAGAGTCTCATAGAATGTCAAGAAACTTTCTTTGCTTATATTCTAAAGAAGACATTGTAGAGAACTGCTAATATTAAATGCAAAATTTATCATAAATTATTTGGTCTTATTACTTTCTCTTATGTAAACTTGTTCATTACCGAATTAATTTCTTTCATGCTTGTAGGTCTGTTGAGATTTCCTGTTTTGCTTTGTGTGAATTTTGATAGTTTTTGTCTTTGAAAGAATTTGGTCTTCCCATCTAATTAACTTCTGGAATAGAATTCTTCATATTTTCTTTATTTGCCTTTTAATTACCCAGTGATCAGATCTAGTGACCTCTCCTTGATTTTTCTGTCAATAATGTGTGCCTTTTCTCTTTGTCTTTGATTAGCTTGGCTATAGATTATATATTTTTTATCTTTTCAAAATAAAAGCATGGTGAATGGTTAGAAAATTAGAAATGCTACTAAGTTATTTGAGCAGCTAATATATGCTCATGGCAAATTATTAAACATAAAAACTGTAACAAATCAAACACATCTCTTTTCCCTTAGTGTAGCTCACAAGTTCCTTTCTAGGAAACAATTTTTATTTCTGGATTATTATATGAATTTTTAGAGATTTTTCTGAATATATTTTTTTTCATTTTACTTCAAAAATTGATGGTGAGGGCTGGAGATTTACCTCAGTGGTTCCTGCGCCTGCCTCACAAGCACAAGGTCCTGAGTTCAATGCCGGTAACCACATACACTGCTGGGTGTGGTGACTCACGCCCACAAACCATCAATACCACATACCACAGTGCCAGGCGTGGTGGCTGACACCTGTAATCCCAGCATTTGGGAGGCAGAGGCAGGAGGATTGCTGAGTTCCAGGCTTGCCTGAGCTACACAGTGGGCTCAGGGCCAGCCTGAACTACAAAGCGAGACTCTGTCTCAAAAAAAAAAAATTGATGGTGAGCTCTTAGGCCTATACTTCGTGTGTAACATTGTTTCTTGGCTACATCCAATAAAATAGGAATTTTGTAGAACTCAGGAGCTCTTCAAATACAGTAAATACCATTACATTTATTTTTTTTCACAATAAACCAAGAGAACAACAGATACTCAGTTATGAGAATGTCTTACCCTAAAGATTTGGAAAAAATGTCTAAGATAATATATCTTGGAGAGAAATATATCATAGTAACTTGAATCCAATTGGGAAGTAACTTATGTTTTCTTGAGTAGATATACTGACAAATGTAATTTCCCCAATTCCCACTGTGTAAACTAGCATCAGACTAGAGAAATTTCAAAGAAAACGTTCCACTAAAAGTTGTTTAACTTCTGCAGTCTCCTTCCAGAATTTCTCTACTGTTTGGTTTTGTTTTTTTTAAAAAAAACTTCTTGTTAGAAAGTATTTCTTTTCAGGAGACCGTAGATAGAAAATATTTCTAAATCTGATTTAATTTTTTTCTTCAATCTTTTTCATACCCC
>PVIC010040957.1:0-16458 GCA_004025085.1 Thryonomys swinderianus
AAAAAAAAAAAAAAAAAGCCTTAATAGAATATAAAATATCTCACTTTTTTACTACCTCTTTAACTGAGCCTTAAGAGAAGACATCAACACTTTACTAACATTATCTCTACCAGACCTGCCTCTACTTCAGAAAGTGTCTGCACTGTGTTCCAAAACTGCTAGAAGGGCCAGGAGCCGAGCTGCCTCTGAGCCATGTTATATCCACCTCCAACACGACCCAGTGGGATTCCTGTCTATTGTCCGCACCCAGGGGGCTCTGCCGGGGTATGGACAAGTGACCCAAGATGGTGGGAGGCTGTGACACCAATGGTCCAAGTATATTCCTGGCCTCTAACTGGCTAATTATCTGCATTTTAAGTTCTCAAATTTGTTGAAATTTTCAAGGTAATGTGCTGACAGAGTAGTTCCAGAATCGAAATCAGAATTTCCACTGCATGATGGATGAGGTCTTCAGGACCTGTTCCCATACAGGTTCATTTTTTACAATTCCCAAATATGAGCTTCAGCCACACAAAGCTCATGGGTGCTTCCTGCCCAGGAATACCAACCCTGGCCCGCCATGTTTGCACACACAGAGGGCACAGCACATACACACAGGCCCCATGATCACAGAGCAGAGATCACAGAACAGAGAAAACAAAAGCACAAGCTCCTGCATCCAAACGTCCTGGTGTCACCATTTTCTAGCTGTCTTCTTTGATAGTTATTTAGCCCCTCTGATGTTTGGCTTCCTCATCATAAAATGAGGATGATGATCCCAGCGACCTCATACTGACGCTGAGATGCTTAGTTAACACGTCCAAGATTCTGCAAGACACAGTAAGCACCAACAGGTATCAGTGATTATTATCCCACTGTAATATTTGTAGTACAAGAATATCACCTTCTGGAAGGCCTTCTGCCGCCCTTGATCTGTAGCTTTGTTTGGCTGCACCTCTTTAAACCAAGTAAAACGCAATGCTTGCAAGATGACCTTCCTCAAAGTGTCCTCTGCAGCACTGCTGTCCTACAAGTGAGTGGTAGGATGGGATATCTGTCCAAAAAGAGAAACACTGCAGCTCCTATCTCTCTGGGAGAGTCAGAGGACTCACTGGGATACTAAAGGCACCAAGAAGTATCTTTGAAGAAACCACTTTATTTTTTGTTGTTGTTTTTTTGGTTTTTTTTTTTTTTTTTTTTGCTTTTTGAGACAGGGTCTCGCGTTGTAGTTCAGGCTGGCCCTGAGCTCACTATGGTGCCCAGGCAAGCCGCCGCGAACTCAGCAATCCTCCTGTCTCTGCCTCCCGAGTGCTGGGATTACAAGGAAACCACTTTATTCAAGCTAAATAAACTTTTAAAACTTATTTGACCATGGAATTCCCTCTAAGACATTAACTGCTAGTGGAATTCAAACTTACAGAAATCTTAAGACAGGGCCACTGTGCTAAATGAAGTCTATCAAAACTCCTGTACTGTAAATACAACCCTCAGACAACCTCAGAAAAGGAGTCAAGCAATACCATTATGTGAATACCCACTGTCTGGATTTAGTGTTATTTCTGTTAAGGTTTTGGTCTAACTCAGTTTCTCTAATTGTATAATATAGTTCCTATTAGAAGTGACACCTTCCCCCTCAAGGCAGTTCTAACACTACAAGGCAGATTCTCATCATTCTTTCCCTATATTCATCCAACATAACCAACAGGCACTATTTTGATTACAATTACTTGTACAACTTTTAAATAGTAAATTTATAAAGTTAGCTGATTCTGTGTTTTGGTAAAGAATTGCCCTCATTTTTTTCTCTTCTGGCCCCACTACAGTTAGTTCATGGGATGGACTGTCATTTAAATCTAACAAAACAAGGTTCCAATAAATGTTCCCAGGGAAAAAGAAACCAGAGGGTCCATGGAAATTTCACTTGAATTCCATTTTAAATTTATAAGTAATCATGTAATAGTCCTAGAAGATACTGAAAATTTACCTTGTGACAAGCATTGCTTTAAACACTTTACACGTATTTCCTCAATCTTTACAACTACCCTATGATATTCTCCCTTCCAGAAAAGAAAATAAAGGCAAAAATCACACTGTGTAACACTGGGCAGAGTTAGCATATACATCTCTAAGTCTTGTGGCATTAATTCCAACTGTTGGTGGGGTACAGTGACAACCTTGTCCATATGTCCAGGGGTCCAGCCTATCACCATGAGCTGACAGTTCTCAGTACCAAACTAATAGTGGTCAACCCCTTTTCCAAAATGATGGAAGAAGAGTCTGTTTCTCCAAAGCTATGTTGTTCAATGAAAAAAAGAGAAGGGGGTCTGATGTGACCATTGATACAAGACTGTTCAAGTATACTTTGCATGTATTAAAGTTTACACATGAACTAATTGAAATGTAAATATAGTTATGATTATAGCTTCCAACTTGATAGTGAAGCTGAAGCTACATCTTGGCTTTAAGCAACCTCTGCAGAACAACTTTCAGAGAGACACAATTCCACCACAATCATATTCCATCTGCCAGCCTGGCTGTCCAAGGTCTGTCCATCCAGGTCTCTTACTTATTAGTACAGAGATCTTAGATCACTAACTTCAGTGTGCCTTAAGAAACGGGGCTCTAAAACATTCCATGACAGAGAAGAAAAGTGGGGAAAAAAACTATTCAATTTCACAACAAAAAAAAAGACAAAGCAAATACTACCCTGTAAAACATTCAAACAAAACAGGACCCTCTTGAGTACAAATATTTTCAACTGATGTTACCATAAAAAGAGTCAAATATTTTAAAATATTTAACAGCTTTCAATGAAATCTGAGCACTCATTCATTTCAGTCTGGCTTAAAATGTCCCAAACTGTTGCTCCTAGTCACTTCCAGAAAACACTCACTTCGCCAAGAGTACATCTTCCCCAGTCTTTACCTCTGACAGTGTTCCACCCTGCTGACATCCTCTTTCACTGACAGCATTTTCCATTCACTGACCTTTCATTCAGTGTTGTGCTCTGGTCAGTCCAGTTTCATTTCATTAATCAACAGCAGATGAGATATTGCTTCATTTCCCCTTAACTTCTGAAAAACTATCAGTGGCTTCATCATCAACTCAGTTCTGAAATGCAGTACAGTATATCAAAATACCTGTTTCCTTTCCTTGGTTCTCTTACCAATAAGAGCTGCATCAGAAAAAAGGTGCTCTGTTGCAGATGGCTGGTAGAAGCCATCTGCAAGGATACATAGAAGAAGCCTCCCCTTAGCTGTATTCACTCTCTGCCAACCTGTGCCATCCTGTGGACTCTACGTGAGAGTCCATTATGAAAAAATAAAATGTCAGTTTATTATCCTCCTTTGTCTACCACAAAAAGCAGCACAAAGAACCTCATAAGCTTCTTGAAAAAAGTTTTCAAATATTTTAAAAAGTTATTCAAGGATCTGTCACAGGGTCCAATCTCACCCAATTTCTCCTATTTCTATAACGGGTGCTATTCTCCCTCTGAGATGGGGACAATGGAAGTGCTAGTGACACACATGCTCCTCTCACATTCACCTGAACCTAATGACAGCAGGGCAGCCAGCTCCCCTTGCACCAGAAGCACTTGTGTCCCAGTGTGAGGAAATCCCAGCCACCTCTGGCCCAGACAGAAGCAGAAGCAGAGACAGCTGTCTTGGCCTCAATGGACTTGGACAAATAATGCTGAAGTCCACATTTCTGTTTGTCTCTTTTCCACAAATTCAACCAAAACAATGCATACTTAGAAATTAAAACATGTTACTTTGGACAGAGAAAACATTTCTTAAAGTTTATATAATTTATATATCACTTTAATTTAACTAAGAAAAAATTTCTCTCAAGTTTACCTCCATCAAATTCTAATCAGTACTATTTTCCATGAAAAACAAACAAAAATTATAAACCACCATTTCATTAGGGAAAATCTACCAAATAAAATAAAACACATGTAACAACCTTACTGACCTATGTAATCAGTTATAAATCACTATTTTCTTAAAATGAAAAAATACCTTTCTAATTAACAAAAGTACTATTTACAACTTAATCACACTCTTAATTTCAAGTCTTGAATTCTACAAATAGGTCTCCTACCCTTTTATTAAGGTAAAAATCAATTCCATTATTTAAGGTTCCCTTCAGGGAAAAACAAAGCACCTTCCCTTCAGCGTCCATTTAAATAAGGAGGTCATTTGAGCTTTGTCAATTGTCAGAGCTGCCTAAAGAGAAGGTCAGAATGAAAGAGAACCACTGGCCCATATTGTGAATGGATTCCATTGCTACATACAGAAAGTGTTTTTCTTCAGTCATATACAAATTTCCCTCTTGTATTTTAAATCATTTTCAAAAGCTCAGGTGTTTGCAGTTTCTCAAGACAGTTCTCATGTAGTATATTCTGGAAAACAAGAATTCCTTTTGTGATGTTAGGTTGTTTTTTTTTCTTTTGAGATAGGGTCTTGCTTTGTAGTTCAAGCTGGCCCTGAGCTCACTATGTAGCCCAGGCAAGCCTCGAACTCAGCAATCCTCCTGCCTCTGCCTCCTGAGTGCTGGGATTACAGGCGTGAGCCACCACGCCCGGCACTGTGTTATGTGGTATTGATTGCTGGTGGGTGTGAGTCTCCATGCCCAGCATTGTATGTGGTTACCAGGGACTGAACTCAGGACCTTGCACTTGCGAGGCAGGTGCCGGAACCACTGAGCTAACTCTCCGGCCCAAGTTTTGTGACATGATGCAGGTGAACGATCCATGGTACACCTGGTGCCTGTACAGAACAGCTCTCTCCATATCGAAAATAAAATAAATTGTTTCCTAACAACACAGAGAAATACCATAATATTTTTTAAAATGAAAACACTGGAAATGCTTATTTTACAGTATCACTCTTAAGTGTAATTCTTTTTTTTTTTTTGCTTTTTGAGACAGGGTCTCGCGTTGTAGTTCAGGCTGGCCCTGAGCTCACTATGGTGCCCAGGCAAGCCGCCGCGAACTCAGCAATCCTCCTGTCTCTGCCTCCCGAGTGCTGGGATGACAGGCGTGAGCCACCATGTCCGGCATTGTGGTATGTGGTGTTGATTGTTAGTGGGCATGTCTCACGCCCAGCATTATATGTGGTTACCAGAGATCAAACTCAGGTCCTTGTACTTGTGAGGCAGGCGCCAGAACCACTGAGCTAACCCTCCAGCCCTTAAGAGTAATTCTTAATGCCAGAGTCTGAAGTGATTAATTCCAGCAACTCTGACCAGTTGTTCTGGCCAGAATGTTTCAAGTATGGTTACACTTCTTCAAGAATCAGCAACTGCCTGTACAGAGTTGAAAGTCACTGAATTTGGAAAAAAAGAAGAAAGACAACAGAATGTGTACCCCTAAAAAACAAACTGAGACACCTCACTGTAATTCTCCCATGAAAAAAATCTCACCAAGTCTGGTCCTCTCAATATTGCAGAGTACCACCTGCTCCCCATGTGGCCAGCTCTCCACTGAGCGCCACTGAATCAATGAGCAGCGCTGAAGAGAAAAACCCCAAATGGTCCAAAGCATTAACTTCACTTTTCTTCCAATCTACCTCAGATCTACTGTGGAGACAGCAAGCACAAAGGAGGCATCACACACTGCTTTGGAAACGCTCTGCTAAGGCTAAGAAGTCACCTACATTTCCTAGTACATATCATACAAGTGACACATGTACAACAAAGGAATTAAAACATTCCATTGTTAAATATGATAAGAATGTAACACAATTTCTTATGATTCAGAATTTCCCAATCATACTCCTCCTGAGGACAATGTTATTAAATCAACTCAACTGGCAAAAGCCAGAGTGCTACTTAAGAGAGTCCCAGAAGCTGCAGTGACAACTAGAGCTTACTGACCTTTCAAGCTGGCAATATGTAACTTTCCCCAGAAACTTCTCTTCAAACACATACATCCCACAGGACTTTTAATAGACACTTTAAGTAAATGACTATTCTGAAGAGTACAACCAGAATAACCAGTCAAAAGGAACATAGCAAGAACCCACCACTGGGCTGAAAATTAACAAGCAGCCGGGCTGGTCCCCCACTGAGTGAAGTTAAGACATGAAGACAAGTGAACAGTTGTCTGGGCTCCCTGGGAAGGAGATCTAGAGAACTCTTACTTCCTTCAGCAGGGAAGGGTGGGTTATTAAGAAGACCACATGTGTTCATTCTCACCTGAGAACCGGAGTTCCCACTCTGTACTTTGGGGCTCTGTGTCTACTACTCCAATCTAACATTTTCAGCCTCCTTTGGTTATTTCCACTTGCAGGACCTCAGAAATTCAAAGCCAGAATCTCCCTCCGTTTTTCCTGCATCTTTACCCCCATCAGCATAAGACCATCGCCATCCAGCCCACTCAGCAGTGTTCACTCATCAGCCACACACTGCCGTTCCTGGGCAGCGTCTCTTCTCTGTACCTGCCCCCATACTCCTATCACCGCCCTAGGCAGAAGTCACACCTCGTGCCTGGACACAGCTCAGTAGCAGTTCTCTCTCATCCGCTTGTCTTCTTTTCCAATTCATTTCTATTCTGCTGCCAGATTAAGCACTGAAAAATAACGTGTTGATGTTACTCTCTGCTTCCAAATACCCATGAAATAAAATCCAAAATTCTTAGCTGGGCGTGGTGGCTCACGCCTGTCATCCCAGCACTCGGTAGGCAGAGACAGGAGGATTGCTGAGTTCGAGGCTTGCCTGGGCTACATAGTGAGCTCAAGGCCAGCCTGAACTACAAAGTGAGACCCTTTCTCAAAAACAAACAAACAAAAAATCCAAAATTCTTAGCCAGACTGTCTTAACCTCAAGTCCAGCCTCATTTCCCCCATTCCCTATCTCTGTGACTTTTACAATTCAGTTTTTCCAGATCACTTTGTATGTTCTTCCCAATGATAAGTAAGCACAAATCTCATCCCTTCACGTGTTCGTGTGGTACTAGGGCTTGAACTCAGGGCCTTGTGAACGCTTGGACATCCTCAACCGCTGAGCTATATCTTCCACCCCAAATATATCTCTTCTGTCCAGTATATTCCAAAAATGCTTTAGCTTGACAAACAAAATACATTCATTTTATAGCAAAACTCTTTCACACATGCTCACTATTGAAACCAGAGTTTCATAATACTTTTCCTTTCCCATGTGAAATGCTATTGAAAAACAATTCTATCCTTTCTGATCCATGGATTTAGATATGGTACTGCCAATTTAGAAGTTCCATTAAAATATATTCCAATCACTGGGCAATGTTTACCATGATCTGGTAACTGTACATTACCTATTTTATGAGATACGGTCTTGCTATGTAATTTAGGCTGATCTTGAACTCAATATGCAGCCCAGGCTGGCTTCAAACTTGTATAGATCCTCCTGCTTCAGCCTCTTGAGTCTTGTGAATTACCTTTGTGCATGTGTTGTAACATGTCTTATTGTCTAGCTATTATACACTATGAATTTTTTGTGGGTAACATGTATGTCTTAAACTCCTTTGTAACTTTAGCATTTAGCTTAGTCCTTGCATATAACTAGAATTCAATAAATGTTTATTGACTCTTTCCTTGTTACAATGAGTAGCTGTTGATGGACATAAGTCTTGTATATTTTTGGTGTTCCAAGGATTTCCTGATTCCATTTAAAGCCAAAAGCTATGTTGCCATGGGAGGGAACACAAAATCTGCTTCCTATTTCTAGACTACAATGCTTCACAAGACCCTTGGGGTAAAAGAGGAGGCCATGGAACAAGAAAGACATTTTTCTGCTCCTAAAGGGAAAATAGCAGAACTAGTGAATGCCAATTTGGTCTTCCAAAGTAGTATTAATTTCTTACTGTATATCTTACCATACCCAAAGTACTTTGTATGAAGGGTAGATCAAGAAAATATTCTGATTCCTTTAAGTGGCCCAGGATTCCATAATATAAAGAGTCTAGTATTGTCTCTGTGGTTCAGGGAGTTAGAAGTACATCCCCTGAGAGACCAATTAGACACCAACCACAACTGGATGAGGATGAAGTGGCTGTTAGGTGTGTCTTAAGTGGTCACCAAAAGGCATGATGAAATGAGATTATCAACTGGCATACCCCTACGACACAGAGGAAAAGGAATACAATTCTGGTCTCTGAAGAATGACTCAAAAATCACTGTAAACTTTCTGTGGTCACTAGAAAAGTCAATTTTGGCCCTTTGTGATGCTCACAGTTCTCTAATCCACCCAGAAGCTGCATCTCCTATCAGACCAGATTTCTGTGTATTCCATTCTATCAAAGTCCTTCTCTTTGGCCAGAAGCACAGTTTCCTGGGAGACTTCACAGAGCCACAAGGGAGAAAGGGATGCCTGTTCAGTCAACCAGGAAACACTAGAAACCACCAAGACTCACATGCAAGTTCAAAGAAACATTCATAGGGCACCTCCTGTAAGCTGGACAGCGGTAGGTAATGGGGACAGTGGTGACCAAGGCAGAAGCCCTCTCTGCAGCTGACAGTTTAGTGGGACAAATCACAACCAAATGTCTAGATGAAGACCCAGTTACTACCGGTGGCCAAGGAAGGGAGAACCCAACTCTAGTGAATTTAGGAGAAACCTACCATAGGTGAGTGGGAGAGTGGAAGAGACCCCACAGCAGGGAAGACAGCTCTGTGCAGATACAAAGAGTAGGATGCTGTAGGCTCGGAGTAACTAGGATAAAGGCCTGACAAGGTCAAACAAACAAACAAGAAGAAACACCTGAAAAAGAGGAGGTAAAGAGGGATCAGATGAGGTGCAAAGAAATCAGACACAATAGGGCCTCATGAGCTACTTAAGGCTTTCGTAATTAATCTTAGTACTGATGCATATTACACTGGAGAGATATAATCTGGATTTCTTTTAAAAATGAAATATAACTTTGGCTATGAGGATTGGAAAGTGGCAAGACAGAGGGTCAGAGAAGACCAGTCAGAGATTCCCAGAGGTGATGTGAAGATCCAGTGACTGAGTGATGACAGGTGTTGGGCAAACCTCTACCAGCTCACTGTGTTCAATCATCTAAGTGGGAGACCAAGGTGCAACTCATAGCTAGAATGTTTGACTGGCATATGCAAGGCCTGAATTCAGTCCTTAGTACTATTCACACACACACACACACGCATGAATGCATGCACACACAAAATTTTTAATTGAAAGGGTTTGCATAAATTAATTACACATCTTCTCAATTCCTATTTCGCCCTACTCAGGTCCTGACATGGGCAGTAGGCGGTAACTCTGTATTCAAGATTGAACCTTGGGCTTTACACAAGCTAGGCAAATCCTCTACCACTGAGCTATACTCTGAACCCCTTCTTAAATTCTGAGACAAAGTCTATGTTGCCCAGGTTGGCCCTAAACTTGCAAACCTCGTGCCTCAGTCTCCCAGATAACAAACATGTGCCACTAAACCTGGTTCCTGATACTGTTAATCATACTTTTCTCCCACAGAATGCAGATGACCCTCCAAGCTCAAATCTTACTCATCTTTCAAGGTTCAATTAAAAACCCACAGCCCTAATCAAGTCTTTTCCAATTTCTGTGGACACTGAATCATGCCCCTCTTCTGTAACACACAGGTTAGCACATGACCACATGCTTCTCATTTCATCAGTTTAGGTATGTTTCCCCAAATTAAGCACTTAACTCCTAAGGGCAGGGTAAACCTTTGTTTTTTCCAGGATCTCCATTCACTAGAGCCAAGCCCAGAGCACAACCACAGAGGCACCCATCAAACACCTCAAGGCTGACAGAGCGAAAAGGCAAAGAATGTTTCTGGACCCGGCTTCTCTCCAGAGCACACAGGTGACACGACTGGGAAAAGGGAAGATTGATATCACTGTTGTCATCATCAATGCTTCAGTATGGCTTGTGCAAAATAGTGTGATCAATGGAAGAACTATTTTAGTCAGCTCTGTAGTTCTGGGCATTAGACTGAGCCACTGGTAGCTAGTGCACTGGCAGGTAGTAACTGGAGAAAAGATCCAACCTGGACAGCTTTAGGCAAACCAAGACTCAGAAGCAGGGGTGGCAAATATATGACAACCAGTGGGCAAAACAACACCATTCCCCCAGATTTCTGGAGGTATGACTGAAAGTGAAAGTGATGCAAATTTAAGGTCCATGATATAATTTTATATATTTACTGTGAAATGATTATAAACCTCACTTGGTTTTTATTGGTGTCATGAGAACATTCAGCCATACTATACTCACTATACTCTCTTAGCATATTTCAGGCATACATCACATTTAATAATGTCACCATGCTACATTATTAGGACTCTAGCACTGAGTCACCTTATAACTCAAAGTCTGTACTCTCACCTGCATTCCTCCCTCACGGCCACCCTCCAGCCTGCGCTACGCACTCTTCAACTGTTTCCATGTAAGTGATACACCGCGGCACTTTCTTTCTTTATATCACTAACACAGGACAGTGTCCTCCAGGTTCAACCGTGTGGACAGGATTTGGGATGGGTGCTGAGGAGCAGTACCTTAGGCTGTACACAAAGTTACCATTAAGCTATACCCCAAGCCGTTTACTTTTTAAAACTGAATAACCTCTCCCTGTGTGCATGTGTATATGCAGCACCTTTTTAGACTGTTTTCAGTGACTACTACTCACTATATACCTTTAGAGCAATGCATTATGAGTAACTGGAGTACTTTTACTAAAATCCATTTATTTTTGTCTCCTCTACCAATGCTACAAGATTCAAAATAGAATGTTTGAGATATCCTTTCTCCAGACAAAAGAGAAACAAGGTAATGGAATGGATGATAACAGCACACACAGCAAAATCTACAAACAGGAAGCTCAAGTTCTAGTATGTTTCCTTTTGGAAGGAAGGTCAACAATTACTTCCATTAAACCAAAATTTCACATATATTACACAGAACTTCTAGCTAAACCTAGATTCCTATTAACCTGAAACTTTGTGAACAGTTCAATACATTTTGTTCACTCATAGGTCTAACTGCACAAGCAAATGTAATACGCATAAAACTACTGGATGCAGTGGTACACATTTGCATCCCAGCTACTTGGGAAACTGAGGCAGGAGGATTATGAGTTCACAGCAAGCCTGGGCAAAAGAGAGAGATCCTGTTTCAAAAATAATAAACAGGGGCCGGAGGGTTAGCTCAGTGGTTCCAGCACCTGCCTCGCAAGCATAAGGACCTGAGTTCGATCCCCGGTTACCACATATAATGCTAGGCGTGGTGGCTCACGCCTGTAATCCCAGCACTCGGGAGGCAGAGACAAGAGGTTTGCTGAGTTCCCGGCAGCTTGCCTGGGCACCATAGTGAGCTCAGGGCCAGCCTGAACTACAAAGCAAGACCCTGTCTCCAAAAAAAAGCAAAAAAAAAAATAATAATAATAATAATAATAATAATAATAAACAAAAATGCATTGGACCTTTAACTGCAGCAAAAAAAAAAATCTAAGAATTTAGGTAGATTCAAAGATTAGATATTTATAAAAGCCCTTAATCCTATACCTAAGTCTATATCGGGTAAAGTACTTAATAAGTAGTATTTTCTGTAATTGTTCAAAGTTACACTTTAGGGCCAGGGATGTAGCTCAGTGGTACTGCCACCTGCCCAGCAACTCCAAGGTCTTGACTTTAATTCCTGGTCTCCTCTCCCTCTTTCTCTCCTTTTCTCTCTCCCTCTTTCCTCTCTCTCTCTCTCTCTCTCTCTCTCTCTCTCTCTCTCTCTCTCTCTCTCACACACACACACGCACGTACACGCACACATTATGCTTTAGCATAGAACAGAGGAGTTAGGCTCATTTGATGATCCTCTTTGTCTAAAACAATTTAATGCTTTCAAATTGTTCATACACAGCATGTTCTTTATCAGTTGCTTCATTCCACAAAGTACAGAGTAAGAATACTATGAAAAGCCCACACAGGAATCCCACAAAAAGAGCCTTTCAGAATAAGCCTGACCCGACGTGGGCAGCCCTGACTCCCAATCCAGCACCTGAAAAGCTCCAGAAAATGTGGGCATTGGACCAGGTGAAAATATTGAAGGCTTTGGAGACTGATTCCCAGCTTATTTATTTCCCTTTGCAAAAGAAAGAGCTGAACTCTATTATTCATCCATGGGCTGTATTTGCTGTCGAGGTACCCTGCACTTCATCACAAGGTAGAAGTGAACATAAGACTATGCACCTGAAATTCACGGACCCCCTTTTTGTCAGGTACCTTGTCACTGACACTCTCAGCAACCCCTCTTCATTTTTACTCAGGCTGTAAGGGCAAGAACAGAGAAGAAAATGACAGGTAGAATAATATTTCTCACCTGTAGGTTCACCTTTTTTTTTTTTTTTTAATTTTGAGACAGGGTCTCACAGTATGATTCAAGCTAGCCTTGAACTCATGGCACTCCTCCTGCCTCAGCCTCCTGAGTGTGAAGTAACAAGTGTATACCACCATACCCAGCTATAGGTTCAATCTGTATTGCTGTTAAATTAATCCATTTTCTCTTTTCTATGTGTTAGCACAAAATTTAAGCTCAAATGCAGAAGTTTTCCTTATTTTTTTCTATACTTATTTCAGTTTTGTATAAATCTGACCCTCTTAGAAATAGATAAGGGCACGTAAAATAAAATAAAATGATAGTAAACAAATAAAAATCAAAAACAGGACTAGTTTTCTGAGCAAATCCAAAAAAATTGATTGGTAAGTACTACCAACTGGTTGTTTTGTTTTCTAATTCATAATAATGATAGTTCCTTTTCAAAAATTTCTGACAGATTTCAAATGCACTACCTAACTTGATTCTCACAATTAGGCAAAGTTATCTTTTTTTAGGAGCTAAAGAAACAATCAATAACTCAGATTAAATGATATATCCAAAGTCACCCGATGCGAGCTGCTGCTTTGAGCGGTTGGCCCTGTGCTTAGGACTACCCTGCAGGCAGATGCACAGTCACCAGAGGCTCAGGGGCCCCACACCCCAGGGATCCCATCGTTTCCCTGCTCTGGCCTAGCGCTTTTCTCTCCTGCCTCTCTTCTGTCATTATCTAATGTTTACATTGAATCTATTGATAGCCAGACCCCGAAAATGACTCACAATTTGGTTTCTCTAAAGTCCTGCCTCCCTCCTCCTCCTGAGTCTGAAATTTTACTAGGAGCAAACACCAGCACCCATGCAGAGCAGGCGGCACCCTCTCTTGCTCTGCATCTATACCAGCTACTGCAGCTGTTAACCAGTTGTGACTTTCTGATGCAAATTCAAAATAGTTGATTCTTTGTAAATATTTCTCTACAATTCTTGTAATGCTTAAACTAACTACATAAACTTTCCTGAAATAGTCTCAATAGAATTAGACTCTCTTCAAATTATTTGAAACCAGATTTTTTAACCAAGTAGAAGTTACAGTACTTTCCCCTTACAAAAGCCTGTTGCAGGTTAGTCATTTTTACGAAACAAATGTTTATCTCACCCATTGTCAATCTACTAATGTGAGTTAAGTCATAATTTTTTTTTTTTTGAGACAGGGTCTCCCTTTGTAGTTCAGGCTGGCCCTGAGCTCACTATGTAGCCCAGGCAAGCCTTGAACTCAGCAATCCTCCTGCCTCTGCCTCCTGAGTGCTGGGATGACAGGCGTGGGCCACCACGCCCAGCATCTGTGATATGAGGTACTGATTGCCAGTGGACGTACCACACCCAGTATTGTTGTATGTGATTACCGGGGATTGAACCAGGGACCTTGCACTTGCAAGGCAGGCGCTGTAACCACTGAGCCAAACCTCTGGCCCAAGTCATAATTTTTTTTAAAGTAGAGAAGATATATGTGGGTCTTCACACTGTGCTTATTCAATAATCGACTTCAAAATCTGAGAAAAAAGCAGGAGGGTTTTGCCATAACCTACTCAAACAAGGAAGATTGAAACTTTTTTTTTTTTTGTTAAAAGAGACTCCAAAATGAGAAATAATTAAACCCTCCGATCCATGAGGGGACGGGGTGGAGGGCTTAAAACAATGCAGCAGTGTAACTAATACCTTAAAAAATCTCACCTTAACTTTTCTTTGTTTTTAGTCTCACTATGTAGTGAGACTTGTCTTGAATTTATTTTGTAATCCAGACTGGGCTCAAAGTTGTAGGGACTCTTCTGCCTCAGCCTCCTGAGTTCTTGGATTACGGGTGTGTGCCACCATGCCCAGCATTACATTTACATTTTTAAATATAAATGTTATTTCAACTTTTCTCCATTAACACAGATTCAAGAATTTGTACCTTCCTATGAATAAAGCTAGAGTTTTAAAGTTAGCTATCAAATTTCAGTACTTAAGAATCACAAAATATTACCATTATTACACTTCAGCATTTTTATCAAATTTTAATATGCTTAAATCTACTTTGATGAAAATATTTCATATTACTTTCCCAAAGCAATTACATGTTGCTGTATCTGAATCAATACACTGTGCAAACAACTTCAGAGCAATGAAGTTTTCTCTATACTTTTAGAATTTATCAGTTTAGTCACATATTCTAAACTAATAAAAATAGCTCACTTGAAATATAAATGGTATGAAATCTTAAGCTCTAGGTTTTGGGGAACACAAACAAGGTCTGTGCCCTATTTAAGTTAGGCCCACAGTGCAGCCCCCACCTCGTTGCTGCTCAAATCCTCCATTTCGTAGGTTCTCCAGGTAAGTCTGGCTTCCCCTATTCAACAGAAGAGCTCAGGGAGATGCTATTATTAACTGGGCATGGTGGTGAATCCCTGGGATCCCTTTGCTCAGGAGACTGAGACAGGAGGACAGTGTCTTTAAGTACCCAGCCTGGATAACCTACTAAGTTCAAGGTCAGCCTGGACTACATACTATGTAGTGAGAACCTGTCTCAAAAAGATGCTCTTGAAACGGAGATTTAGCTCAGTGGTTCCCGCACCTGCCTCGCAAGCGCAAGGTCCTGAGTTTGATCCTGGTAACTACATACAATGCTGGGCATGGTAACCCACGCCCACCAGCAATCAATACCACATACCACAGTGCCGGCCAGGCGTGGTGGCTCATGCCTGTAATCCCAGCACTCGAGAGGCAGAGGCAGGAGGATTGCTGAGGTTGAGGCTTGCCTGGGCTACACAGTGAGCTCAGGGCCAGCCTGAACTACAAAGTGAGACCCTGTCTCAAAAAAAAAAAAAAAAAAAGATGCTCTTAACAGTTTTGTAGGAAATCCACTTATTCCGCTATTTCAAACTCATTCATCTCTGGGTAAGGAAATCCTGACAGAAGAGGCAGAACTGGGCCCACAGTGCTTTGTGGCCCCCACCCCCAGCCGTGAGCGTAAACATCACCTCACACAGCTGATGCTTCACTTTCTCAAGGTGGTGGAAAGCTCAAACCGATTGGAAAAATTACTGCAAGAAAGCACTTTGTTTATATCTCAGTGACCTAGTCTTTTACCGTAGCCCCAGTGGGAAACCAGTATGGTTTCCCATGGCCTGTTATTTCTCCCCAAGCAAAACATTTCAGAAACTTTTATTGCTCTGTCCTCTCTCTTACATTCCTGGCCCACCCAGGAATCAGCTAGATCTTGACTAAAAAACAGCTTCCCCCAAAACTGATGGTATTACCTTCCCAACATGCTTTTCTGCTTATGCCAATTTTCTATCTACCCCTGGGAACAGATTCACTAGCTAAGAGAATTCCCAACTGGTCTGAGGTTTTTGGAAGGCTGGGGATACTTTTAGAGATACAGAACTCTGGCTGATCAGAAAGTCCCAAGTCAGACACTACAGACCTGAGAGCCACTCCTAGGTACTAGGAGACACAGGATTCTGTAGGTGCAGATGAGGACATGACACCATTAGTGCTGGTGTGGTTTGTGGTGTCGCCTCAATGAGCTTGCACCGAAGCCTGGGAAACACTTCTTGGGTGACTTGAGGACCACGGAGTCTTCTGACTCAGTGTTTCTCACTATGTGTGCCTAGGGATGGCCTGGCCCATCAGACTGGATCCCTGATTTTCCTCATTGTTCAGTAAGAGCCTCTCCCAAAGTTACAGTGCATGATAAGAACAAAGGAATGCTCTTTGGCAAAAGGGATAAAAGGTCTTAAATAGACAAGACACTAGTGCCGGGAACTCGGCCAACTCACTGCTCTGAGGGGTCTGCTGGGCCAGCTTGTGATGTCAGAACCCCCCAGGGAAAAGGTATCTCACTTAGAGCAGGTGGCATAACCACATTCTGGTGTACAACCTCTAACAAAACCCTGACCCCACGCATAGAATTCCAAAGTGAAGTCTGTTACAATGGCTGCAAAAGCAGGAGATGAGGGGCTAAACTCAGGAAATGAAGGTAGCAGTGTTATGACAATTGTTGTATTTAGCACACTTATATTTCCATTAAAAGAACATGCCTAGCAGGCTGGAGGTGTACCTAGGTGGCCCAGTGTCTACTTAGCACACACGAAGCTCTGAGTTTAGTACTCTGCA
>PVIC010040958.1:0-16454 GCA_004025085.1 Thryonomys swinderianus
GGCCCTATATGTTTAACTTTTAAGGACTTGGCCAAACTGTCAAAATGGCTATGAGATTTTTACATTCTCAGTAGTTGTGTGTGGTAGTTCCAATTTTAGTGGTGATCACATTGAATCATAAGGATACTTTGGGTGAAGATTGCCATCTTACCAATAGTGACTTTTCTAACCAAGAATGTGAAAGGTCCTCTTTATTTAACTCTTCTCTAAACTATGTAAGTAATGTCATATCATTTTCATAATACTACAAAAGAACGCTCTTGTGTCATCTGTTATTCCAAAATATTTTATTCTATTGTGAGTAAAATTAGTTTTTTTGTTTGATCTTCAGATTGTTGATTCCTAATAGATGGAATAACAATTGATATTTTCTTCCATACCAGGGATTGAACCCAGAGCTTTGCATATGCTAGGCAAGCACTGTGCTTTAGTTGGTTGTTTCTTTTCTTTTTTTTTTTTTTTTTTTTTTTTTTTTTTTTTTTTTTTTTTTTTTTTTTTTGAGACAGGGTCTTGCTTTGTAGTTCAGGCTGGCCCTGAGCTCACTATGTAGCCCAGGCAAGCCTTGAACTCAGCAATCCTCCTGTCTTTGCCTCCCGAGTGCTGGGATGACAGGCGTGAGCCACCATGCCCGGCAGTTGTTTTGTTTCTTAATTTTTATTTTGAGATAGCCTAGAACTTGCAGTCCTAACTCAGCCTCCCTAAGTGGCTAAGATTACAACTATGTACCAGCATACCTCTTATAATTGATTTGTGTGTATTGATCTTGTATTCTGCAACCTGGGTAAACTTTATGTTCATTCCCTAGCATTTTTGTGTGTTCCTTCCTTTAGGATTTTCTATGTAGGAGTTCATTGTTAACCACAAATAAAACCTGTATTATTACTTCTTATGCAATTTGGGCAACTTTGAGTCCATTCTTTTTCATTTTTCCACTGGCAAGAATGTCCAGTAAAATTTGAATAGATATGTCAAGGACAGACACTTTTGCCTTGTTTTGTTTTGATAATAATTACATATTAATTGATTTTTTAGATGTTAACCCCTTTGCATTCTTGACATAAATACCATTTAGTCATGATATATACAGATGCTCCTCAATTTATGATGAGATCATGTCCTGATAAACTCATTATATTGAAAACAGAAGTCAAAATGCACTTAATGTACCTAACACATCAACTATAATAGTACAGTTGCCAATAAAAGATTACTGCTTTCAGACCCTTGTAAAGTCAAAAGCCAGAAGTCAACCCATCATGTGTTAGAAACTGTGTATACTTCTTTATTTACATTGCAGGATATATTTATTCTTTTTTTGAGGATTTTTCCATCTGTGTTCATATAGAACAAAAGTTCTATTTATTCTCATGCAGTCATTGTCTGGCTTTGGTTTCATAAGATACATTATCAAGTTGTCCCTCCTTTTCTGAGTTTGTGAAAGGCTGGTATAATTTCTTCTTAAGTATTTGATACAGTTCATTAATGAAGCCATTGGTTATGGCTATTTTTTGAGGAGATATTTTGAAATCTTCATTAAATTTCTTCATGTAGGTTTATTCACATTTTCTAATTTTAAGTAATTTTGTAATTCTCTGTAGGAATTTTCCTCTGTCCTGTCAGTTTTGGGATTTCTTGGCACACAATTGTTAATTGTCTGAATTCCTTTAATTTGTGCACAGTAGTGATGCTTTTTATCATTATTGATTTTGTTATAACTTGGCTTTTAGGTTTTTTTCATGTAGTCTAACTAACAGGTTTTGTTTTGCTTTATTTTTTTGAAAGCTTTTTAAAGACCCATCTTTTATTTCATTAATTTTCTTTATTTTCTGTTTATTTTACTGATTTCAATTCTTTTTGTTGTTGTTGTTTTTGTTTTTGTTTTGAGACAGGGTCTTGCTTTGTAGTTCAGGCTGGCCCTGAGCTCACTATGTAGCCCAGGCAAGCCCCAGCTCAGCAATCCTCCTGCTTCTGTCTCCCGAGTGCTGGGATTACAAGCATGAGCCACCACACCAGGCATTGTGGTATGTGGTACTGATTGCTGGTGGGCATGAGTCACCACGCCCAGCATTGTATGTGGTTACTGGGATCGAACTCTGGACCTTGCGCTTGCGAGGCAGACACCAGAACCACTGAGCTAAATCTCCGGCCCTGTTCTCTAGTTTTATAGTTGCTTGGAGGAAAGGATTGCTAACCTCCAGTTTTCCATAGCTGGTAGTCTTGCCCCCTCTTAATTGGCCTTTACAATATTTTTGGTTTTGGTTATTTTTAATAGGCTAATTGAAGACCTGAAGCACACGTGTTTGTGTGTGTGTCTGTGTGTGTTTTAGCTGTCTCAGCGTTTTGCTTCAGAGTGGAAGAAGTTAAGAGATTGTGATTAGATTAGGAGTGGTTCAGTAGTGCTGACAGTGCTCTCCTGTGGAATCTTGCTAATCTCATACTCTTGTATAATGATGAAGAAAATGTTTAATGTTTACACAAGCAAATTCCTTTGAAATTTTACCAAAACATGAAGAAAATACGTATAGTATACTCCTTCCCACAAAATGGACATATGACACAGAAGAAAAAAAGTATCAAAACCTTTTGGACTACTATAGATGTATATCCATTTAAAGGGTAATGAGAGGTAATGAGTCATCCTTTTTAAAAAATTATGTGTTCCACGGATTTTAAGCTAAAATGCTTTTATGTTAGAAAATTGAACTGGAGACCGGGTATTTAGCTTAGTGGTGCCACACCTGCCTGGCAAGTCCAAGGTCCTAAGTTCAATCCCTAGTACAAAAACAAAAAAAGAAGGAAGAAAATTAAACTGGGAATTTTTAGGCATGTAAAAACACAGAGAAATGTAGTTGTACACAAAATCAATGGTGTAACTCAGCAGTTATCACAGAGACACCACTACAGCTACTATTCATATGAAAAAGAGGACATCATCAGAACCCAGAAGTTCCATCTGTCCTCTCTCAATCATCCCCAGCCTCTGAGAGGTAACTGCTGTCCTAACTTCCATGGTAAACCCTTCCTTTCTTGAGTATCTTTCTCCTACATGTATATCCCTATACATTAGAATTTACATATATTTGGGAGGGTGGTTTTGTTTTTTGTTTTTGTTTTTGAGACAGGATCTTGGCTTTGTAGTTCAGGCTGACCCTAAACTCACTATGTAGCACAGGCCAGGCTTGAATTTAGCAATCCTCCTGCTTCTGCCTCTTGTGTGCTGGGATTATAAGCATGAGCCCCCACACCCACTGAGGGTGGTTTTTTGAGACAAGGTCTCTTTTGTAATTCAGGCTACCCTTGCACTCATTGTGTAACACAGGCTGGCCTCAAACTCAAGACTGCTGCTTCAACCTTCTGAGTGCTGGGATTGTAGGTGTATGCCACCACACTCAGTGCTTATATTTTTCATCTGCAAGTGAAATCTTGCAGTATATACGCAGTGATTGGTTTCCTTTTTCAAAATTAAGTTTGTGAGGTTAACTTAGCTTTTGCATGTGGCTGTAGTTCATTTTAATTACTGTTGGATGTTCCAGTGTATGTATGTACAGCAATTTGCTTATCCATTCTACTACTATTCGTGGATTTTTAAAATTGTTTCTAACTTTCAGAGTATTACAAATATTGCTCCATGGGCATGCTCCATGTGTTTCAGATTGGATAGACATGAACATTCTTTTTGGATATATCAAGAAGTCAAATTATAGGGCAAACAGTATTTTTTTTAAATGGAAAATGCCAGTCTTACAAATAATTTAGTAATGCACACTCCTGCCCAATAGCCTGTAAGAACGGCCATTATACCACATCTTTATAAAATATTGGCAATTGTCAGACTTTTTAAAAATAGAGTTCTATATCTATATATGGATAAAAGTCCTTTGTTCCTTGTGTTGCATGAATCTTCTGTATGACTTGTATTTTTATACTTTTAACAATGTTATGAAAATAAGTTCTTGATTTTAAAGTATGAAAATATAGCAATACAGTAATTTCCAGTATGATTAGTATCTTCTGTGTCATACTGAAGAAATCTTTCCCTGTTCCAATATTGTGGAGGTATTGTTCTATATGTTCTAGAAGCTGTTTGGTTTTGCTGTTCACATTTGAAACTACAACCCACCTGGAATTTATCCATATGTTTAGTAGAGGTGAATGTTCACTTTGCTTTTCCATATGGACATCTAATATGCATACCAAAGCCTAATGTATCTGCCAGTGTCTGGTCAAGAGAAAGAACCTGCAGCCAGGGACACAAACAGTTTAATATGAAAAATATGCTAATTAGCTACACATCATCAGTGGTAAAAAGACAAGAAGGAAACACTGAGATGTCACAGAAGTAGCAGTCTGCACTTTATACCCAGGAGAACACAGGGAGGAACTTGAATGATTAGAACTTACAACCCCATGCAACAGAAACAGCAGTTGAAGGAGAGGTGACCGGCTCACTAGCATTGGTACCTGGTGTGGAGGATGTGGTGAGGCTAGTTCTGCCAAAGCTAGGAAAACTACAAACTGGTTTCAGTTGCTGCTGTAGGAAGCCACTAGCACTGCTGGGACTGAAGTATTGCTGGTGCGGCACCCACGCAAAACAAGAAGCAAACAGGAAGCCACAGAAGGGTCTTCCTCCAGCCTTGCAAGATCGCTCTCAGAGTGCCCTGTTGGCAGAGCCTAATTTGGAGCAGGTTGGCAATCCAAGATATATGTGGCTTGGGGAGTTCAGTCTCAATGTAATAGGGTGGGGTTTAGCTGAGTTTAGGTGGGTTTGAAGCCAACACAGAGACTTAATTAACTGTCAGAGCCATCTTTTTGATAGACAAAGTATGTATTTGTGGAAAAATCCATTTTTAGGTCATATTTCTTTCATTGCTCTATACTTCAACGAAAAGTGCACTGTTAATTATTGTAGCTTTGTAAGTCTTTTTTTTATCTAGCAGAGCAATTTTTCTCCACCTTATTCTTTAAAATATTTAAATCGTCATTAGCACCTTTGCATTTAAGTAAAAACTTCAGACATAATTTGGAGCTGAGAATACAACTGAGTAATACAGTGCTTGTCTAGCATGTGTGAGGCCCTGGGTATTACCAGCACAGGATTGGGTTGGGGTAATTTGCTTAGTTTCACAAGAAAGTTTGGCTTCACTCTGTTAATCAGTTTGAAGAGAATTGAAAGTTTTATAATATTGTGTCTTCTAGTCCCCGAAAATATATCCCTCCTTTTTTTTCTTTTTTTTCTTTTTTTTTTTTTTTGCCATATCAGAGATTGAACTCAGGCCCTTGTGTTTCCCCTGTAGGCGCGGTACCACTTGAGCTAAATCCTCGGCCCAACCCCTCCATTTTTAAAGTTCTTTCAGTATTTTCATTGTTACTGTTTTGTGTAGAAGTCTTGCACTTTGATTTAGCTTTAACCTCAGATACTGAATTAAGCATTTCATTTTTATATTGTGTTACCATAAGTAGTATTTTCATAAATTTTATTTCCATCTTTTAAAAAAAAATTCAGCTACAGTATTTTATTTACTACTGTGTAATTAGACCCCATTATGCCCAGGTTTAATAATTGGCAATATTGCTTCATTTTTCACTATCTCTTTTTATCACTACTAAAATGTTTTAAAACGTGGGCCGGAGGGTTAGCTCAGTGGTTGCGGCGCCTGCCTCGCATAGCTCAAGGACCTGAGTTCGATCCCCGGTAACCACATACAATGCTGGGCGTGAAGACACGCCCACCAGCAATCAATACCACATACCACAGTGCCGGACGTGGTGGATCACGCCTGTAATCCCAGCACTTGGTAGGCAGAGACAGGAGGATTGCTGTGTTCGCGGCGGCTTGCCTGGGCACCATAGTGAGCTCAGGGTCAGCCTAAACTACAATGCGAGACCCTGTCTCAAAAAAGCAAAAAAAAAAAAAAAAAATGTTTTAAAACATACCCTATGGTGCTGGGGATTTAGCTCAATTGTACCCCGCCAACCTTGGAACAGTACCGCAACACACACACACACACACACACACACACACACAATGGATGGGAGATTTAACTCCGTGATTCTGGCACCTGCCTTGCAAGTGCAGGCTCCTGGTTCAATCCCCAGTAACCTCATAAAATAATACCGGGTGTAGTGACTCATGCCCACCAGCAATCAGTGTCACACACCATAGTGCTGGGCATGGTGATTCACACCTGTCATCCCAGCACTGGGGAGGCAGAAGCAGGAGGATTGCTGAGTTTGAGGCTTGCGTGGGCTACATAATGAGCTCAAGGCCTGCCTGAACTACAAAGTGAGACCCTGTCTCAAGACAAACAAACAAAAAAACGCACCCAAGGTCTTATCTCACATATATATTCATGCCATATAAATTAAGTGTACACCTCAAAAAATATAGATATTCATAAACCACAACTTTAAGCTGCAAAGTATCTTTTTTTCTGTTGTTTGTTTGTTTTGGCTTTTTGCATTACTGGGCATCGAACTCGAGACCTTGTGCTTGCCAGGCAAGCCCAGTGCCACTGAGTTAAATCCTGGTTCCTGAAACACCATTGTTGTTTTTTTTTTTTGAAACAGGGTTTTGTAGTTCAGTCTGGTCCTAAGCTCACTATGTAGCCCAGGGTAGCCTCAAACTCACAGTGGTCCTCTTGCCTCTGCCTCCTGAGTGCTGGGATTACAGGCCTGAGTCACCACACCTGGCATTGTGGTATGTGGTATTGGGGATCTAGCTTGGGACCTTGCACTTGCAAAGCGGATGCCAGAACCACTGAGCTAAATCCCTAGCCTCTGAAATATCTTTTTAATATTGTATGTTGAGGCATATTTTGTTTTAATTATTAAAATATAATATAGCCACTAAGCTGCTGAATGATAAAATAGTCTTTATGACAAGCACGGTTTTTATTTTTCTTCCACTACTAGAAATCCACTTTTTTTTCTGATTGTGTAAACTGTCTTTTAAAGTTCATTAAAGCTTGCTTGTTTGTTTGTTTCTTTCTTTCTTTCTTTCTTTTCTTTTCCCTCCCTCCTTCCTTCTTTCATTTCTCTCTTTCTTTCTCTTTCTTTCTTTCTTCCTTCCTTCCTTCCTTCCTTCCTTCCTTCCTTTCTAGTACTAGGAGTGAACCCCTGGTCTCAAGTGTGCAAGGCACGTGTGGTACCAATGAGCTATATCCTCACCCCACATTAAAATGTTTTGATGTCTGTAAAGCTACACTTCTACAAACCAAACACATTTATAAAATCATTCTTTTCTTTCATATAATGTTTTCTTTATCTTTATAAACCTAATGGGCAACAAAAGTGATCATTCTTTGCACTTTTAAACTATGTTTCTCAGCTGTTACTAAACATAAATTTCAGGAAGTCATCAGTAGGGATTAAAAGCAAGTGCAAGTTTTAGTTACCCTTTGTGATCTTTTCTTCTCAAAGTTGTTAAAATCCAGTAGCACCATGGGAATTATTTTTGCTTTGTGGCTTTACACAGAAACCTCTCCTTTATTGCAACTGGTTTTCCTCCCCATGCAATATTCATAGATCTGTTTCTAAGAGGACTGTGGCTAGTGGGGCATGAAAACTTCCCAGACTTGGCACACAAGGCTGTATCATGTTCACTCCCTAACACAAGAAAATCCCCATTGAAAAGGTGAGGTGGCACTTTCTTACTAGCAGGTCACAGTCCTCACAGGAATATTTGACAGTGGCTGAGGAGGGACGAATCTTTATATTTCCATAACAGATGCAATATGGATGGAACTAATTAATTCATGGTGTGAGGAACAACCCACAAGATAAACGTAAAGTGATTTCCAGTTATATTGTAACTTAGCCAGCATTATTGGTGGAGAAACTGAAGGAGTCTTAGAAGTAAGGTATTACTGGGAGTGTTTGAAAATAAATATGACATTCTGGTATTATACAGTGGACCTGTTCCTTATGCCTCCTCCTTTTTTGAGGACTCGTGAATATTTCACTACAGATCAGATGGCCCAGCGCCATTTATTTAAACACACAGAGGATGTTTGATGTTTAACTCTTTCAGTTAAATATAGATGTTTCATGTCTTCTGATGAATAATATTAGGAGGATTTTTTTTTTTTTTGAGACAGGGTCTCACTTTGTAGTTCAGGCTGGCCCTGAGCTCACCATGTAGCCCAGGCAAGCCTGAAATCCAGCAGTCCTACGAGGATATTTTTAAAATGAAGTATTTTGCCATAGCCTTAATGTAGCAACTGGGAAATTATATTATAAATTAACAGTTTTGGGGAGGCATTTTATGCATTTTGAGAAAAGGGAAACGGATTACTTCTTTATGATATCGATAACAAATACCAAATTTAGATAAACAAGCCAAAAATCAAAAACTCTACTAGTGGAAAACCTAATGTAAATAAAGAAGATGAGGGCACCTGGAAGGATTTTTCTTCAAAATGATACCTCTTTAAATTATGGCAGAGTACACAAACTTGTTAAACTATAGCCTGTTAAAATTTTGGTTAAGTGTTTTAGTCCCCCATACAAAAGAAAAGAGGATAGACAAAATTTTGGTTAAATAGAGCAGAGATACATACAAATAAATTCCTTATTCCTTAAATTGCAATGTATCCTTAAATACCCAATAAAGAGGTATAGCTAGATGTATTTTCTAGACTTCTTGTCAGAAAACTGCCTCATAGTTTACTGTTTTCTCAAGCAGAATTAATCTAAATACAAGTAAAAATAACTTAAAGAAATGATTTCAAAATGAAGAGGAAAGCAGTAATCTAAATATTTAGAGTCCAGCTTGGAGAGTGTTACTGAGATGCATCCTGTAATGGTACAGTTGATTAATAATTATAGTATACATAACAAAAATAAGGGTGCTGCTGATAACAACTACATAAATAGAAGAACCTGATTTTCTTAATCCAAACGGAAGCATTTTCACCATAAATCATTTGCTTTGAATAGGTAAAATCCTTTGTGAGAAAAATGAACATGAAGAATGCTAAGGGCAGGCCAGAGATTTAGCTCAGTGGTTCCAGTGCCTGCCTCACAAGCGCAAGGTCCTGAGTTCTATCCCCAGTAACCACATACAATGCTGGGCGTGGTGAGTCACACCTACCAGCAATCAATACCACATACCACAGTGCCGGGCGTGGTGGTTCACGCCTGCAATCCCAGCACTCAGGATGCAAAGACAGGAGGATTGCTGAGTTCGAAACTTGCCTAGGCTACATAGTGAGCTCAGGGCCAGCCTGAACTACAAAGCATGACCCTGTCTAAAAAAAAAAAAAAAAAGAATGCTAAGGACATATAGGTACTAGATTGTTCACGTACAAATTAATGAAGGTTGGGTGTGGGAGTGTACTATAACCCCAGCATTCTGCGAGGCTGAGGCAGAAGGATGGAACATTCAAAACTGGCCTGGGCAATTTAGTGACTTAGCAAGGCTCTATCTTAAAATTTCAAAAGGGCTGGGATGCAAAGGTCCTTGGTTCAGTCCCCAGTGTGCCACCACCCCCTCCCTACACCTCAAAAAAGGAATTTACAATCTTTCAGAGATTCTTGCTGATTAGTTTCACTAATTTAAAGATGTTTTATGTTACATTTTGGTTCCTGAGAACATAGTAGTCTAACTCTTGTTTCATTCCAGCTCATCTGTCAGTTAATAGATTATAATAAGAGTTAGGGTTTCCAGGATTAAGGAAAAATTGTGCATAGTGACCATAACAGATCTAAAAAGTTTCTTGTTTTACTCTTTTTTTTTTTTTTAATTGAGACAGCATCTCGCTTTGTAGTTCAGGCTGGCCCTGAGCTCACTATGTAGCTCAGGCAAGCCTCAAACTCACAGCAGTCCTCTTGCCTCTGCCTCCTGAGTGCTGGGATGACAGGCATGAGCCACCAGGCCTAGCATTGTGGTATGTGGTACTGATTGCTGGTGGGCATGAGTCACCACACCCAGTATCGTTGTATGTGGTTACCAGGTGTGGAACCAGCGACCTTGCACTTGCTAGGCAGGCACTGAATCACTGAGCTAAATCTGCAGCCCTGTGGTTACACTCTCGACAAACTATGTCTCTTTGCAGAATGGCTTGTGGATGCTGCCATTTTAAGAAACAATTAAACTTGTGTTCTAGGGGCTGGAGGGTTAGCTCAGTGGTTCCAGTGCTTGCCTTGCAAGTGCAAGGTCCTGAGTTCGATCCCCAGTAACCACATATAATGCTGGGCGTGGAGACACGCCCACCAACAATCAACACCGCATACCACAATGCCAGATGTGGTGGCTCACGCCTGTAATCCCAGCACTTGTGAGGCAGAGACAGGAGGATTGCCGAGTTCACGGCGGCTTGCCTGGGCACCATAGTGAGCTCTCAGGGCCAGCCTGAACTACAGAGCAAGACCCTGTCTCAAAAAGCAAAAAAAAAAAAAAAAAAAAAAAAAAAAAAAAAAAAAAAACGGGTTCTAATTACAAAGAAAAATTGGTATACTCTGAACTAATAATGTGAAGAAGCTTCTTCATAACACTTAAAACTATTTTTAATGTAGTTTACAAATCAGTTACTAATTTAAAACTTAGAAAGTAAACACCTGTTTGTATAGCTTATGCCTAGGAGGATAATAAGATGAAGTGACAGACAGATAGATTAAGGGCATCTAGTATTTCACAGAGAAACTATATTAATTGAAGTTCTAAGGGTGACTTTTTTAAAAAATTTCCTGAAAGGAGCAAAGTTACCCTAAATGTTGTTCATTATGTCTACAGCTGGATTTTCATTAACAAGTTCAGTCAGAACAACCAGAGTATTGCAGTAACCGAGAAACTAAGCATGGCAAGCCTTTGAATAACAAAGGAAATAAAAGAATTCCTGTCTAGTGTGCTCTGTGGTACTGTTTGTGCTGAGCTAAAGCATCTGCTACCTCAAGTTAAAGAGAGAACAAACTCAACATGGCGTGAAATTGCGGCACTGCCGTTCACATTCATTAGTTATATTGTTACCAGCCACAGGCATGACTGACTTTTGCATGAATAATAAAACGCTGCTTTGTGAATTTTACATTAAAACATGACAAGGAACAGTGCTAACCTTGAGCCTGTGTCAATTAGGTTTATCTTTGAGTAGCTTTCTTTACCAATAAGGTGACTGTATGATGACCATTAAAAATCAGTCAGGAGTATTGTATGATGCCTTTGGAAGGGGAATTTGTTAAGTCAACTTATTCATTTTTAAAAACTAATATTTATTGTGCAAGGCTGTTAAAATTATTAGAAATGATTACAGTACCAATTGCAAACATTGTAATAATTAATTCAGTCAAAAATGTGTGGACACTGGGGCCAGAAATTTAGCTCAGTGTTTCTGCCACCTGCCTAGCAAGCACAAGGTCCCTGGTTTTATCCCCCCGGTAACCACATACAATAATACTGGCTGTGGTGACTCACGACCACCAGCAATCAGGACCACATACCAGAGTGCCAGGCTTGGTGGCTCAAGCCTGTAATCCCAGCACTTGGGAGGCAGAGGCAGGCTTGCCTGGGTCACAGAGTGAGCTCAGGGCCAGCCTGAACTACAAAGTGAGACCCTGCCTGAAAAAAAAAAATTTACATGTTTACACAGTTATAGAAAGGGGAAAATTGGAACTGTATAGTAGAGGAACTTGACAAATAACTCATCCAAGAGACTGAAATTATCACCACTAATGGGACATATGGACATGATATACCTCCTAACGTGATGCCCTAAGCAGATAATATTTGTTTTTTCTGTATAAAATGCATAATCTGCATCTCATCTGATATGAAAACACATCAAACTCATTCAGTGGTAATGTACAAAGTACCTGGCCTGTACTCTTCAAAAGTGGTATTGCTGTAAAAATATATGCCATTTAAAGACTAAGAGACATGAAAATTGAGTACAGCATGTGAGTCAGAATTTTCCTGTCTTATATTTCATTGACATTTTTGTCTTGTAGCAAAAGAAGTATTGGGGGAGTGGCTTTCAACTGAAAGTTCAAATATTCTCATATTCAGTCTCTTCCCCTTCCCTATTTTAATTGTCTAGTTTATGTGAGTTTTAAGCAATGCTGCAGATTTGGTTGCTATTTTCTAAGTCACATTCTTGAATAGTTGGTCTCCTGGCCTAATTTGAATTACATTTCAAGCTATTGAAAACTTAAAAATGGTAATTGTTTTACCAGATTTTTATTCAGTAGTAGAAGAGTCCTCACATTGTTTAAAAATATTTGAATATATCATTTAAGAATTTCATAAACACTTTGGAAAGAAAGTTGTAATTACTAAAATGAATTCATAGAGAAGTTTGATATGATTTTTAGATAGATAGCAGAAATGATTAGAAAGAAAGCATGATTGTCTGATTTCTCTGTGACCAAAATGAAGAAACTGAATGATTATAGTTCACTGAATGAGTGGTTGTTGAATAACATACCCAAGACAGGTCAGTTCTAAAATGTATGTTGCTAAAATCTATAGTCTATTCTCAATCCCTTTCTAAGCTTTGATTAGTAACTTGGATAAAAGCATTGATCACACAGATCAAATTTTAAAATGAGTCAAATCTTGCCAGATGTGGTGGCTCACACCTGTAATCCCAACACTCAGGAGGCTGAGGCAAGGGGATTGCCACAAGCTTAGGGCTAACCTGAGCTACATAGCGAGTTCAGGGTCAGCCTGAATTACTTAGTGAGCCCTCTTTCAAAAAAACAAAAAACAAAAAAAAAATCCAATTTTTAAAAAGTGAATCAAGGGCCAGAGGGTTAGCTCAGTGGTTCTGGCGTCTGCCTCGCAAGTGTAAGGTCCTGAGTTCGATCCCTGGAAACCACATACAATGCTGGGCATGGAGACTCACACTCACCAACAATCAATACCGCATACCACAGTGCCAGGCGTGGTGGCTCAAGCCTGTAATCCCAGCACTCGGGAGGCAGAGACAGGAGGATTGTTGAGTTCGAGGCTTGCCTGGGCTACATAGTGAGCTCAGTGCCAGCCTGAACTACAAAGTGAGACCCTGTTTCAAAAAAAAAAAAAAAAATCAAAAAAAAAAGTGAATCAAATGTAGGAGGGATATTAAAAGCACTGGATAATCACAAGAATGGAAAGATAACAGTAGTTAGAATAAATGTAGGTAAATCCATCTGACAGGAATAAATCCTACAAGAACAAGTCTTCATATGAGCAATGAATGAAAAACCAAATAGAAAATCTTGGTTTATTGCCAAATGGCCAGTCATTAATTTACACGATTTATTTGTTTCTTTCAACTAGTTTAATATGTATCAAGTTAAATTCAGTTTAAATAAATAGGAGCTACATTAGTATTTCAGAGAAATGTAATTGGTTATTCAGATAGTTCAAAGGCTAGAAGAAAAACAACTGAGCTATTAGATTATAACCACAAGGAGTGCCTCACATACCAGCAGCTGGAAACTTGAGGGAAGATTTGTCATTGCTTAGGAACCAGAGGGTCTTAGGCTACCACTCATACTTCGCAGAAGGCAGCATCGTTCAGTTAGTGCAGTTACTAAAGATACATTAGAAACCAAAATATTTTGATTGTGTCGGAACAACTCTTCCATTTTAGATATGATTCTGAAAACAAAGCATGAAGCTAATTTGACTTTGGTTGTAGTTCATGTATGTGGTGCTGCTTCTACCAAAAAACGTATTATTAAGTGATCTCTCAGAAAGTGTGATTATACAAAGTTAGGCAGGATTTTAAACAGAAAACATGGCATATGAGTTGGGTAGCTGAGCATTTCTTTATATGTACTCTTCTTTTTCTCTTACCGATGCCTTAAGCATTATTATACAGATTTAATATGGAATGTTTTAAGATAAAGATACTTGTCATGATCTGAAACATTGGAGAACAAGGTTTGGGATTGATTTCTGTCTTTCTTTCTTTTTTTTCTCTTTCCCCCAAATATTGCTCCTTTAGGTCAGTAACAGATCCAAGAGATGGAAAGAGAGTAGCACTCAAAAAGATGCCCAACGTCTTCCAGAATCTGGTCTCTTGCAAAAGAGTCTTCCGGGAATTGAAGATGTTGTGTTTTTTTAAACATGATAACGTAAGTGAAATTGGTGTTTGGGGGAAGTTATTTTCTAAGCCTGATTCATGAGATTAATAGAGATTTAAGGACCCATGCAAAGAAAATTTGGAAATCAGCTACAGTTTAATGCCAAAGTCCGAAAAGCAGTAGGATATCAGGGCCGTCATAGAGTACTTATTGATAGGCCTTGAGTTCACATACTCCTATGGAAAGGAACATTCACATAAGTATATACATACACAGAGACAGTTTACTAAGTGGTTTTTTTTTTTCATTGTTTTGCTTCTCGTTATAGATAGTTGTTATGTCTCTGTGATTGTCTTAAATTTTCTCTGTTGAGATTACACATTTGTAGCTTTGGTAGCATATTAGAATCAGCTTGGAAGCCCATTTCATCAAAATTTTATTTGGCGGTTTGAAAATTACACTCCAAATTAGTACCACTTATACAAGACCTAACCCCAAATTAGAAAACATTGCACCTATTTTCAGATTGGCTCCAAAATTGTGTTGTGCACTCAGCATTTGTCAGCCTGAATATCTTTTTTTTTTTTTTTTTTTTGACAGGGTCTCACTTTGTAGTTCAGTCTGGCCCTGAGCTCACTATGTAGCCCAGGCAAGCCTCGAACTCACAGCAATCCTCCTGCCTCTGCCTCCTGAGTGCTGGGATGACAGGCAAGAGCCACCACGCCCAGCATTGTGGGGTGTGGTACTGTTTGCTGGTGGGCGTGTCACCACGCCCAATATCATATCATTGTATGTGGTTACCTGGATTGATCCAGGGACCTTGTGCTTGCTAGGCAGGCAGCAGAACCACTGAGCTAAATCTCTGGCCCTCTTTTAATATTTTTAATCAAGTTAAGTTAGAGATGTAGGAAAACAGTTTCTTCAACATGAACAGTACAGTTCTTAAGGTAGCAAAGATTAGTTTATTTTTGGCTGTGTTTACAGATGTAAATACTCATGAACAAATAGACTAAGTGGAATCATTGTATTTTGAGAGATAGCTTCTCAACTAATTCTGAATTAAAAATTCAATACATGTATGTTTTACCTGGAGATTGTTAGCATTGGCTTTTGTGTTTTGAGGTTTTGTTTGTTTGTTTGTTTGGGGGGTTTTTTGAGACAGGGGTTCACTTTGTAGTTCAGGTTGGCCCTGAGCTCACTATGTAGCCCAGGCAAGACTTGAATTTACAGTAATCCTCCTGCCTCTGCCTCCTGAATGCTGGAATTACAGGTGTGAGCCACCACACCCAGCATTGTGTTGTGTGGTACTGATTATTGGTGGGTATGAGTCACCACAGCCATCACTGTGGTATGTGTTTACCAGAGATTGAACTCAGGACCTTGCACTTACAAGGCAGACACCAGAATCACTAAGCTAAATCCTCAGCCCTGGATTTTGGTTTTAGTTTCATGGAAAAAGAAAAACTGCCTCATTCTTTGAATATAGTATTCAACCTGTGCTATTTTCATTGTTGTAATATTCTTTTGTTTTGGTTTGGTTTGGTTTTTTTGGTTAGTTTTTGTTTTTTTGAGACAGGATCTCGCTTTGTAGTTCAGGCTGGCCCTGAGCTCACTACGTAGCCCAGGCAAGCCTTGAATTCAGCAATCCTTTTGCCTCTGCCTCCTGAGTGCTGGTATTATAGGCATGAGCCACTACACCTGGCATTGTGGTATGTGGTACTGATTGCTGGTGGGCATGAGTCACCATGCCTGGTTTTATTATATGTGGTTACGGGAGAGTGAACCAGAGACCTTGTGCTTGCTAGGCAGGTGCTGGAACTAAATCACTGAGCTAAATCTCTGGCCCTGTAATAACATTTTTATTTAAAAAATGGGTTCTTGGAGCTAAGTATGCAGTTCAGTGATAGAGAATTTACCTGACAGGCAAAAGGCTCTGGGTTTGATCCCTATTAGAGGGCGGGTGGGCGATTTTGGGGGTGGAGTTTAGCTTAGTAGTAGAGCACAAGCCCAGTAAGCTCCAGTACAATCCCCAGCATGTATTGGGTAGGAAAATCTACTAGTGTCTCTATAGATACTTGTTTGTGCAGAAACTTTTATAACTTTGGTCCAAATATGGGTCTCATTTTTAAAAAGAAATTATAATTTATTGGTTATACCTCTTGAAATCTGCTTTTCTTTTTTTTTTCTTTTTTTCTTTTTTTCCATTTTGAGATAGGGTCTCGCTTTGTAGTTCAGGCTGGCTCTGAGCTCACTATGTAGTCCATGCAAGCCTCGAACTCAGCAATCCTCCTGCCTCTGCCTCCCGAGTGCTGGGATTATACACGTGAGCCACCATGCCCGGCGAAATCTGCTTTTCTTAAACTCTTAAAAAGATGTTGCCAGTCTGTGTACTTACTTACTTACTTAGCATGGGCAAGGCACTGCAAAAAAAAAAAAAAGAGGGCCGG
>PVIC010040959.1:0-16422 GCA_004025085.1 Thryonomys swinderianus
AGAAAAAAGAGGGGAAGCTTTGATCCGGGACCTACCGCTTCTGCTCCTCCCCCTTACCATGTTGTTGGGACCGGCGCGACCGGAAGTTCCTTTTGCCCAGAAGTTTGGCGTGCCATTCGTACAGAATTGTCCCTAATGTGCCCAGTATTCCAAGACCAGGCAGGACAGCGCTACCATGAGCCCTTGGACTTTAAAGTCATTAAAGGCCTTGCCGAATCGGTGCGCACTTGTGGAATTACTGCCTCCCATACGTTAGCGCAGGTAGAGGCATTGAGCAGGCATTGCATGACGCCAAGTGATTGGGCAGGGGTGGCTAAAGCATGCCTCTCCCCAGGACAATATCTGGACTGGAGAGCCTTTTTGATAGAATTCGCTAATGACCAGGCCGCTGCTAACAGGCAGCCGGACAACCGGCCTGGGATAGGGATATGCTTTTGGGGCAGGGGAGGTTCTCGCAGCAGCAGACAGGGTACCCCCCGCAAGTGTATGAACAAATTAACAATATAGCAATTAAAGCCTGGAAGTCACTACCTAACAAAGGGGAGGTTAGTGGAAATCTTACAAAGATCATTCAGGGAGCCACGGAGCCTTTTTCTGACTTTGTGGCTCGAATGGTCGAGGCTGCAGGGCGCATCTTTGGTGATCCGGATACAGCGATGCCTTTAATAAAGCAGCTAGTTTATGAGCAATGCACTAAGGAATGCAGGGCGGCTATTACCCCATATAAGAGCAAAGGACTAGAGGCTTGGATGAAAGTCTGCAGAGAACTAGGAGGTGCACTGAGACCAATGCAGGACTCGCAGCAGCAGTCATTAAGCTGACTCAAGGTAAAAAAGGAAGTGCGGGGGTGTGTTATCAATGTGGAAAACCCGGTCACTTAAAACGGCATTGCCCTGAGAAAACAACAGGAAGTGGAACAGGGAGTGGCCAACGGTCGAAACAACTTGGCCTTTGCCCACGATGCAAAAAGGGGAATCATTGGGCACATGAATGTAGGTCGGTAAAGGACATTCATGGTCAACCCCTTGCACCACAGCCACTAGCAATAGATCGTGGAGGAACCCGTCCAAAAAATGGGCAGAAGGGCCCACATCCCCAGGGCCCCCAAATATATGGGGCAACGGAGAGTATTCCAGGGGAGGAAACTCACAGGGAGAGGTGGCCAACCCTGTGCCCCCCACCGAACCGAGGAGAGCCACCACGGGATCCGCAGGGCTGGACCTCCGTTCCACCACCCGACTGGTGTTAACCCCTCAGATGGGAGTGCAACTAATTGAGACAGATTTTCAAGGGCCCTTGAAATCTGACACTGTGGGTCTTCTCCTTGGCAGATCATCCTCTGCCCTGAGAGGACTGGTGGTTCATCCAGATATAATTGACCCTGACTATACCGGAGTTGTTAAGGTCATGGTGTCCTCTCCCAGAGGGATCACTGCGATTTCTCCCGGGGATAGAATAGCCCAGTTAGTCATCTTGCCCAGCTTGCATGGTAGCTTTGCAGCAAAAGGGGAAAAAAGAGGTAATAAAGGGTTTGGATCGTTGGGGACAGATTTAGCATATTTATCCTTAGATTTGGAACAGCGTCCTCTCATGGAATTGATGGTAGACAATAAAGCAATTCTGGGTCTGCTGGATACTGGAGCAGATAGACCAGAGCCCTTGTCCTAAAACGTTCTCAATGTAGTGTCCACGCTCATTCTCCATCATATGGGGTTAACCCCCGTGGCTTGCATCCTTTGCAAGTATGGCAAATGGACATCACCCATATTGCAGAGTTTGGCACGTTGAAATATGTGCATGTTTCCGTCGACACCTGCTCTGGCGTGATCCACGCCACACCCATGTCCGGAGAAAAGGCCCATAACGTTATCACTCATTGCTTAGACGCCTGGGCCTCTTGGGGCCAACCTAGACAAATAAAAACCGACAATGGGCCTGCTTATACCGGTCACTCTTTTAAGGTTTTTTGTCAGCAAATGGAAGTGACTGTGTACACGGTTTACCATATAATCCACAGGGGCAAGGCATTGTAGAATGGGCCCATCACACCTTGAAAGAAATGTTGCAAAAACAAAAAGGGGAATAGGCCGAGGTCAAACCCCCAAAGAAAGAGTCTTCCTAGCCCTCTTTACCCTAAATTTTTAAAATTTGGATGTGAACGGTCTCTCAGCTGCTGATCGTCACACCCGTGATGAGAACCCTCTGCAGGGATATGTTAAGTGGAAGGACGTTCTTTCAGGGGTATGGAATGGACCAGATCCGGTGTTGGCTTGGGCGAGAGGGTCTGTTTGTGTGTTTTGGCAGGACCGTCCGGAGCCAGTGTGGGTCCCTGAACGGCTGGTGAGAAGGTGTGAAAATGAAGCTCATCCTATGATCGCTGATAGTCATCCTGAGCGAGACTCGTGTCCCTGCCGAGCCGAGATGGGGACTTCTCTCAGTGTTCCCGAAGCCAATTCCACTTCGTCATGATGCGAAATTGGTCCAGCACATTCGATGCCACTCTGAGAGAGCTGCGAATGGCCATGGTGCAGGTGAATTCGACCCAGATGGATGCGGCCCTGGCAGAAGGACTGGCGTCGTGGATCACCCGTGCAATGAACATTCTTAAGGAATGGGCGGGGATGGGACCCCTGGTTGCTCTTTTGCTTCTAGCCTGCTTTGTTGGTTTGCGGTGCATCTGCGCGGTCAGGCGTGCTCAGAGGCGAAAACGAGCTATGCTGATTCAGGCTTTTGCCGCCCTAGAGGCTGGACAGTCCCCTCAAGCGTGGCTGATGGCACTTGACGAGTAACCGTTGCGCGCAGGATGCGAGGCAAAGCACTGCACTCTAGGTCAGCAAGTTGCGGCCCCGAGAAGAGCAAGTCTGATTGCATACAGGTTGATACCCCAGGCCCTGTCTCTGAGAAAAAGGTATTGGGCAGGTACGGTGCTCGCGAGATGATAAGTCTTGCGCTGGATCATTTCAGGACCCTTTCATTTCCGATCAGAGATCAGACCTCTACTCTTGCCTGGCGCATTTCTTCTTCTGGCCATTAAAACAAAAAGGGGGAACTGTGGAGAGCCAAAGGGTCAACCGCGCCCGAAAGATAGTGCTGAGGAAGTAGGTCAGGCGGTCTGAACTGCTGAAAAACAAGTCTATATCCGCTGAAAAACAAGTCTATATCTGCTGAAAAACAAGTCTATATTTAGGCATTGCCTGACCAGCCGGTTCGCTTCCGCTGTATAGCCACCTATCCCAGAATGCCATGTGTCCTCCAGGCATTGGCTGATGACTATGTGTGTGTATATATATATATATACTGGGAAATGCCTGTGAAAGGGAGCTTTTTTTGTTTTTGCTCAAGCAAAGGTTCCTGAATAAACAGTAGAAGGAAGAGTTCGCAGTCGCGTCTTCCTTGCTGGTCGAGGGGAAGCGACACTATACTAATTAAAGAAGTTGAAGAAACATTAGTATTCTAGAACAGAAAGAAGCATGGTCAGATAATTTCACTCGTGAATTCAGACAAATGACACCTCTGTACAATGTGATTGAAAACAGAAGCAGGAGTATTTTACATCTATGAGGCCTGCATTATACTAATAACAAAATGATAATAACAAAATTTTCTCCCAAGGGAGGAAATAGACCAATACCTCTTACTAATATATGTCATGGTTTAAATCTAGAATATCTTTCTGCAAAGTCTCATGTATCTGGAGGTGGGACATAGTCAGAAGAGGTAGATGGTGGCATGACCTGGAGGCCCACATTTTTGTTCCTGGCTCCTCCCTTTTCTCTCTGCTTCCAGAAAGCCATGAGTTGAGCAGCTTTCCTCCTCCCTGTGTTGTCACCATGTCATTTCTGACTTGGAGCCAGCCAACCCTGAATGGAACTCACTGGATCATGAGCCAATAAACTTCATCTTTTTTTTTTTTTTTTTGAGACAGGGTCTCACTTTGTAGTTCAGGCTGGCCCTGAGCTCACTATGCAGCCCAGGCAAGCCTCAAACTCAGCAATCCTCCCGTCTCTGCCTCCCGAGTTATGGGATTACAGGCGTGAGCCACCATGCCCAGCACTAAACTTCATCTTTTTTAAGTTGTGGGTATGGGTTATTTTGTCCTAGTAATAGGAAAGTGACTAATATGATGCAGATGCAAAAATCCTCAAAAAATTTTAGCAAATCAAATCTAACAATATATTAGATGTGATAAAAATACAATGTTTAAGGTTTTGAAAAATTAGTATAGTAAAAGACATATTGCTACTAATTAACTTCCATGTCACATCATTTTTGCCACTTTCTGAGGCAGTTCTGGAAGTCCTCTTTTCATGTCTTCTACTGTGGTGTCATGGCTGCCTCCATATCCTGAACTGATTCAAGATGCTTACGTTGCTTTGGTGAAGAGCCAGAAGTGACATAACGCTAGACCTGGTGAGTAAGATGGATAGGGACACAGTATAATGTTTTCTGTTTGCCTAAAACTGTGTAAACAATTCATCAATAAGGTATGATTGAAAACAATGAATGTTTAAATTAAAAATATTTAGTACAGTAAAATATACACTGCCATTAATCACTCTTCAAGTACCTAAAATATTTCTTCTCACTTTGAATATGCTTATTCCATAGTTTTTGGCAATATGACTTTTGCTGTAAGTTTTTAAAAATGTAAATGTTCACCATAGTTGTTGAACCATATATAAAAGGGATCCATATATAAAAGGGATCCATATATAAAAGGAATCAACAAACAAATCAGAACCAAAGAGATGGGAAGAAATAATAAGGACCAAAGTTAAATTTACCACTATTTTGTACGTACACACAGGAATTAAAACCACCCCATGAATGTGAAAAAATGAGAATTAAGTCGTGTCATATACTGATACATATTCCCAATATTGAGTGTGATCATGATGTGTATATACAATGTACCAATAAAGACTTTTTTTTAAAAGGAATCAACAAAACCAAGTAGCCTTTATTCTAGGTGTACAAATTTAAAATGAATTAATATAACCCATATCATGCTAGAAACACAAAATACTATAATAATATACACAGAAAATACACTCCATAAAATCTAACACTTAGATTCAACAATAAAACAAAAAAAAACCCAAAACAATTCTATGCATAGGAAATTTTTGCAATTTGAAAATAAGAACACCCAAGAACAGTTAATATCTCGTACAACTTTGGAGAGACTTGATGGCTTCTCCCTAACACTGGGGATAATATGAGGATGTCCTCTCCACAAATCCATGCAACAATGAGGTAAAGTGCTGTAAAAAGTCATGAAAACAAAATAAGAGGTATGCAGGTTGGGGAGGAAAACAGAAAACTGTCTTTGTTTGCAGAAGATGTGTCCACCCACAAACTCACCTGAATTTAGCTGGGAGTGGTGGTGCACACCTTTAATCTTAGTACTAGGGAAGTTAAAATAAGAGGATTTTGAGTTTCAAGCCAATTTACACTACATAGCAAGTTCACATCTAGCTGGACTATATAGTGAGACATTGTGTAAAAAATAATCCTAAGAATTGACCAAAAAACCCTCAAAACAAAAAATTAATTGTATTAAATGTCTTTTGATAAATTTTTTACTGAAATTTTTTATGAAGGTCTAAAGTATATAGTTTGGGTACATGGACAGAGCTCTTTTATAACTAAGGCAAATTTAATTATTTTGTGCTAGAAAAACAAACATTTCAATTCCTGGTTTTTCTAATATGCTAACTCATAGTTAGTTAATGCTTCAAATTAACTGATACTGACCTTACAAAACAGAACATGGATCAGGAAATTAAATGTGAAACACAAAACTATATTTTTAGAAAATACAAAAAAATCTAAGTGATCTTGAGTTTGACAATGAGTTTTTAGATATAACACTAAAAGCACAATTTATAAAAGAAAAAATTCAAAAGTCAGACTTTATTAACATTACAAACTTTTACTCTATGAAGTATATTGTTAAAGAGAATGAAGTAGAAAAATTCAAAAATAGAAACATTTTAAAACTGTTATCTGATAAAAATTTGTCTTTAAAATGTAAAATAAAAGGCTGGGGATTTAGCTCAGTGGTTCTGGTGTCTGCCTTGCAAGTGCAAGATCCCAAATTTGATCCCCGGTAGCCATATTCCACAAAATCAGGCGTAGTGACTCACACCCACCAGCAATCAGTACCACACACCACAGTGCTGG
Source organism: Thryonomys swinderianus (assembly GCA_004025085.1). NCBI lineage: Eukaryota > Metazoa > Chordata > Mammalia > Rodentia > Thryonomyidae > Thryonomys > Thryonomys swinderianus. The sequence continues at coordinate 6,187 of PVIC010040959.1, forward strand.
GTGTGGTAGTTCATGCCTGTATTCCTAGCACTTGGGAGGCAGAGGCAGGAGGATTGCTGAGTACCAGGCTTGCCTGGGCTCCATAGTGAACTCAAGGCCAGCCTGAACTACAAAATGAGACCTATATAGATATGTGTGTGTGTGTATATATATATGTACATATATGTGTATGTGTGTATGTGTATATATATATATATATGAATCCTTCTAATGCAATACTCAAAAGGAACACCAAATTATAATATGAGCAAAATATCTGAATAAACATCTCTCCAAAGAAGATACATACGTTATAATGAATAGAGAATAATTGAAACCATTACCTCTGAAATTAGGAATGAGAGAATGATGTCCACTCTCACCACTCTTTTCAATATAGTGATTGAAATTTTAACCAGAGGACTTAGGCAAGAAAAGAAATAAAAAAGTTACAAAAAGCAAAGAAGCCACATTATCTTTACTCGCACTTGATATGATTTATTTTTACAGGGCCCTAATGACTTCTGCAAAACTCTGAACTCAAAAAAATCAGAAAAATATCAGTATACAAAGTCAACATTAAAAACAAATAGCTTTTCCATAAACTAATAATGAACTAGCTGAGAAAGGAAATACAGATAACAATTCTATTCACAACAGCTCCAAAAACCCAACCCAAAGCAAAATAAAACAAAAAAACTAGGACTGTTCCTTGCCAAGGAGGCAGTCTATTCACTGAAGGATGAAGAAAGAAAGTGAGGATGATACCAGGGACAGAAGGCCTCCTATGTTCCAGGTCAACAGAACTGACCATTAAAATGGCTGTGTTACCAAAAGGATCTAGAAAATCAATATAATCCCAATCAAAATTCCATTGATATTCTTCTCAGCACTAGAAAAAACAACCTTAAAATTTACAAAAGACCTAGAATATCCAAAGTTATCTTAAGCAAAAAGAATAAAGCCAGAGCTATCACAAAATTTGATTTTAAATGTTTACTACAAAAAACAGCTGAGTAAATTGGCACAAAAACAGAAATGTAGACCAATGGAATAGAATCAACAACATGGGGAAAAAAAAAAAAAAACCATGACACTACAACCAACTGGTTCTTGACAAAGGGGCCGAAAACATACGTAGGAGAAAAGACAGCCTCTTTGAAATTGCTACCAGAAAACATGGGGGAAACGTGATGTCATTGGTACAGGTAAAACTTCCTGAATAGGACCTCTGTAGCATAGGAAACAATACCAAGAATTGACAAATAGGATTACGTCAAAGCAAAGTTTCTACATAATAAAGGAAACAACAGACCAAAATGATAGCCTATAGAAGAAAATCTTGGCCAGCTGTTCTTCTAATATAGGATTTAATATCTAGCCTATATAGAGAATGCAAAAAATACTCCCCTCCCCAAACAAAAACAAAAAAAAAGTCAAATAGCCCAGTCAAAACATCAGCAAATGAATCAAGAGACATTTTTCACAAGAAGTACAAACAGCAGTAACTATATGAAAACTGTTCAACATCTTTAACCATTAGGGAACAACAAATTGAAACTACATTGAGATTCCATTTCACCCAGTCAGATTAGCTGTCAGGAAGAATTAAAAAAAACAACAAATGCTGGTGAGCATAAGGAAAAAAAAGAAACACCTTTGGTCAGAACATAAATTAGTATAATTACTATGGAAATCTGTATGGAGACTCCTCCAAGAACAAAAATTAGGTAAACCACTGGATGGAGCTGAAACGGAGCCCTCAGTGTACAGCCACAGGAATTACTGTCAGTGGACTAGGATGATACCTGCATAGTCAAGTTCATTGTGGCAAAATTCACAAAAGTCAACATGTGGAACCAGGCTAAGTGTCTATCAATAGATGAATGCAAAAAAAAAAAAGTGGCAAAGATGCACAATAGAGTATTATTAAGCCACAAAGAGTAACAAAATGATGTCATTTGCAGGAAAGAGGATGGAACCAGAGCTCAACATCTTAAGCAAAATGACCCAAACTCTAACAAGTATGACATTTTCCCTAATATGTAAAATCTACATAAAAAAAACATGAGTAGAAGGGATACTATTCATTTATTTACTGATTTAGGTTTTTTGAGTCAGGGTTTCACTATGTAATGCAGCCTGGCCTTCAACTCACAGCAATCCTCTTACCTCAGCCTCTAAACTTCTGGGATTACAGGTATATGCCACCACACCCAGCAGATACCATTATTAGACAAGAAGAAGGGAATTGGGAAGACAGGAAAAATGATCAAAATATGTTGGGTGTATATGAAACTACCATATTGAAACTCACTGTTCCATAAAATTAATATGCATTAATAAAATTCATTAAAAAGATAAGCAACTGTTGAATAAGCACATGAAATGATGCTGAACATTGTATGTCACTAGCAAGTTATAAGTAAAACAGGATACTAATATACGATATAACTATTTTAAGGGATAAAAATCTAAAATTGTGAGTAAAGTGTAGTGTCACACACCTGTAATCCCAGCACTTGGGAGGCTGAGGCAGGAGGAATGCCCAGAGTCTGTGCCTAGGCTGCACAGAGTTCAAGGCCAGTCTGAACAACATAGTAAGACTCTGCTCAAAAAACAAAGAAAACAATAAAATCTAAAATAGTAACAACATCAAATGTTGGAGAGGTTGTAAACTGAAGTTTTATTCATTATCAGAAAGAATACAAACTGGTACATAAGTCTTTATGGAATTCATATCCTTTTGCCCCAAATATGTATGTTGAAATCCTAGCCCCTAATATGATGGTCTGCCTTTGGTAACTAGGCTGTAAGTAAGTCTGGTGGGTGGAGCTCTTAAGGCAAGAATATTGCTCTTACAAAAAAGAGATTCCCAGAGTTTTCCTGTCTGTACCATGTGAGCACAGAGTAAGAAGGTAAGAAAATGAGTGTAGCCAGGAAAGGGGTCCCACATTCAGAACCAATTAGCTGGCAGCTAACTCGGGTTTCACCAGCCTCCAGAAGTGTCTGTTATTAAAACTGTCCAGTTTATGATATTTTGTTATAGCAGCCTGAGTAAACAAAGAGCCAATCTAGAAGACAATGTGGCAGTTTCTTACAGAGCTGCACACGTTTTACCACATGATCCAGCAATCTTACTGCTAGGTGATCTCTCAAATGAGTTGAAAATTAAGCCACCACAAAAACCTACACACAGATATTTACACTAACTTTATTTATAATTGCTAAAAGGTACAATCAACCAAGATGTTCTTTAGTAGGGGAGTAGATAACAAACTATGATACGACCATATAATTCAATTCAGCAGTCAAAGGAAATGAGCTATCAAATCACAAAAACATGTGGATATCTTTTAAAAAGCCAGGAATAAAAGATCAACTGCATAAAGTAGTATTCCAACTATATGACATTTTACAAATGACAAAATTGTGAAGATGAAAAAGATAGGTGGTTGCCAGGGATTGGATAAAGGGAGAAAAAATGATAGGTAGAATACAGAGGATTTCTAGAGCAGTGGAAACACTCTGTGTGATTATGTAATAGTAGACATGAGCTTATACAATTGGCAAAAGCCAAAGAACTGAACCACAAAAACAGAGAACCCCACATAAATGGACTTTAGTTAATAATGTTATCAATTAATTGATTTTAGCAAATGTACTACAGTAATGTACATACTAATAATAAGGAAACCTGGTCACATCAAGCAGTCAGGGTACATGAGTATATCAGTGTGAGTTCTACATACCTATAACTGCTCTAAGAAGAACATTATTAAATAAAAAATACATTCAAAACTGTTGAAAGGAAATACACACAGATACCTATATACTTAAGTATATATATATATACAGATGAGATTAAATCCAGTCTTAGACTCTGTGTCCAGTCAATATAATCTCTAATCTTTCTTTTCTTGTCCTATATTAATTACAAACAATGCTAGTCCTCTTGGGGTTGTTTTCAGAGAAAACAAGTAAAACTTTTTTTTTTTTTTGAGACAGGGTCTCGCTTTGTAGTTCAGGCTGGCCCTGAGCTCACTATGTAGCCCAGGCAAGCCTGGAACTCAGCAATCCTCCTGCCTCTGCCTCCCCGGTGCTGGGATTACAGGCATGAGCCACCACGTCCCGCACTGTGGTATGTGGTATTGATTGTTGGTGGGTGTGAGTCACCACGCCCAGCCTTGTATGTGGTTACTGGAATAGAACTCAGGGCCTTGCGCTTGTGAGGCAGGCGCTGGAACCACTGAGCTAAATCTCCGGCCCACAAGTAAAACTTTTTAAAGTTAATAAAAAAGAATGATCTAGTAAATGCTAAATATTATTAAAGATATGAAAACACAAGTTTTTCCTTTGATTAAAAGGATATTAACCCTGAAATGCCTTCAGTGAAATCTGTAACCAACTAACAAATGCCAAATTTATCACAAATTACTAGTAAAAGAGCCTGTTATATTAGTTCAAAGGTCATTTTAGTTCATTTGCAGGGCTGTACAGAGAATTAGCTTAGATTAAATAAAGTATGAGTCATAAATTACTTGAGACTTCTCAAACTGGGAAGAGATCTGAATGTCTAGTTTTTCCTTCTAGAAAATTAGAAGAATTTTCTATCAATGTTAATACAAAGGGTATAATTTCATATAAGTGAAAAACAGCTTTTCCGAAGTCCTCTATGTTTCATGACATATAGATCTACAACATTTGTCTTATGTAATGGTTTCTTAGTCTTTGCTAATTATGGACCAACCACAGTTTTAAAACAAAAATCAAATTGATAAACCCCCTTCTCCCTACTTATATTTGATGTGATTTCAGTTTTTGACAAAAATCAAGCATCATTCAAATGGTTCTTAAAATATAACTAACTTGGGCCGGAGGGTTAGCTCAGCGGTTCCGGTGCCTGCCTTGCAAGCGCAAGGACCTGAGTTCAATCCCCAGTAACCACGTATAATGCTGGGCGTGGTGGCTCACGCCTGTAATCCCAGCACTCGGGAGGCAGAGACAGAAGGATTGCTGAGTTCGCGGCGGCTTGCCTGGGCACCATAGTGAGCTCAGGGCCAGCCTGAACTACAAAGTGAGACCCTGTCTCCAAAAAGCAAAAAAAAAATATATATATATATATATAACCAACTCAAAATTAGCAATATTCTTTATTGATAATGACTTTAATGTAATACTATCTCATACTCATTAATAGGCATAAGTTAAGTCCATCCAAATACCTTATAGTGCTAGTTCCATTACAATAATGTATATTTTCTTTCATTCAGGCATTACAGGCCAAACTGAATTTATTGTTTCTTATAAAATGTAAAACAGGTGTCAAAGGCTGGATTTGAGATCGTATAAGCAAGATTTTGTGTTGGAGGAAGATAAGAATGCATGTAAAATTTTAATTGAAGAATGTCAGGCACCAGAGGCAAACAGCGTGAATTTCTTAAAATGCTCAAGAAAGCCAGCTGTCAAGAAGGGCAAGCTCCATGGAGGTTACAGCTGTTTACCACTAGGCCATGGCCACAGTGCTCCAGCTCGGGAGGGGCCGTATCCACATGGCCATGAAGCCTCCACTCATCATTTTGGTCCCTTGCGGACAAGCGACCACAGCATAGCACAGAACTAGCCTGAGTGAAGGAAAAGTGACTTTGCTAATATGTACCACCCTAAGTATCCTACAAGTACCTCTCTTATACATAATTTAGGGGACAGCTACTTTGCTCTTTCTGTTCTATGTAATGGCCACTAAAAGAGTTAAGTTCTTCCAATCAATGGTGACAAGAAAACTGCACCCTAATCTTATTGGAATCCTCGCACTGAGCAGCAAACTGCAAAAACAGGGCCTCACTTTTCATTGATAGAGATTACAATATGCCAACTTGAAAAATAAGCCTGAGTTTTGCCTTCTTATGCTTTCTGGTAATCACTAGCTTAACTATAAAAGGGGAAAAGCAATGGCTCTTAAAGAATTCACAGATTGCACAGTGTTTCTGTAATTTTTTCTTACCTTCTATCCTTAATATGGAACAATGTTTGATTAATTTAAAACATATTATATTGTGGGCCGGAGGGTTAGCTCAGTGGTTCTGGCGCCTGCCTCGCAAGCGCAAGGTCCTGAGTTCGATCCCTGGTAACCACATACAATTCTGGGCATGGAGACTCACGCCCACCAGCAATCGATACCACATACCACAGTGCTGGGCGTGGTGGCTCACGCCTGTCATCCCAGCACTCGGGAGGCAGAGGCAGGAGGATTGCTGAGTTCGAGGCTTGTCTGGACTACATAGTGAGCTCAGGGCCAGCCTGAACTACAAAGTGAGACCCTGTCTCAAAAACAACAACAACAACAACAAACATATTATATTGTACTAAAAAAACTTTAAAATGCCAGTTTGGGGCAGGAGATTTAGCTCAGTTGTTCCAGCAACTGCCTAGCAGGCACAAGGTCCCTGGTTTGATCCAATAATCACATATAACAATGGCAATCAATACCACATAGCACAGAGCCAGGCGTGGTGGCTCATGCCTGTAATCCCAGCACTCGGGAGGCAGAGACAGGAGGATTGCTGAGTTTGAGGTTTGCCTGGGCTACTTAGTGAGCTCAACACCAGCTTGAACTACAAAGCAAGACCCTGTCTAAAAAAAAAAAAAGCCAATTTGCCCCTGACAGTAGACAATCCCACCCAAATGTGGGTTTGTGGAACCATTTTTTCTCTATTATTTTTAAAGAATGACATGACATGGCTGGATAGAAGGTGCAGTCTATTTCTCAGTCACAACTCAAAGACTGCATTCAAATGTTTCATAATGATTCTTTCCCTTTCTTTAATCATCTCAGCATATCCTGAAGATCCACTGGCAACTCATTTCAATGAAACAGAAAAACAAGGTAGCTGTTAAGGAATAACAAGGCAAATTCATTAGTTTACAGATTTTTAAAATGCCATTTATGTTTATTCCTCTTTTTAATCTAACTATGTAGATAATTTTGCTAGTAAAACAGAGAGGACTACATACTGATAAACATTTAGAGGCATATTAGAGTTACTATACTAAAAGATATTATTCTTTTGGTCAAACAACTAAAATTGCCATCAGATATATATTTTAATATATAGTCAATGTCAAAATAGCTGCACTAACATAGAACCCAGGAACAAAAATTGCAATTTATCACTAATGTGTATTCTTTTCAGGGTAAAAAAAAAAACATTAAAAAAGATTTCAGTTAATGAAATGAGAAACAAACTGTATATCACCAGCAGAACAAAGAAGAGTGATTTGTCTAAATATACATTAATTAGTTCAATGATTACATATTGATATTAATGATATTCAGAAAAAGAAATAGCTTACAGCTGCAAGATTTTTAGGATGAAATAAATTTAAGCACAACATTTACTACTTATACAACAGATGCCAGTCGGCACAAATTATAGCATCAAGGAATCATTAAGCTTTGTTCGCTTTTATTTTGTTTGGAATATTTTTCAGTCAACATGGAGTAATTTATCTTTTCATTCTTTGAAGGAAAAAAAATCCTTCAAAATCCAAACATTTGATTAATTACTTAACTGTTAGGAGAAACTGTGTTAGGAGAAAATACATCTTCCAGTGGTCTTTTTTCTTTGTATGTGCTAAACAATGCTCAAACCACTACTGAGCAACACTCCAGACCCTTCTAGTGCAGCTTAATACTTTTCCTGTGTGCCTCAGAAAGTACCAATCTTCCAGCGTGACATTCATTATATGGGTGGCATGACTGACAGTAAAGAACAGAGTAAAAACAATGCTAGTCCTGGGTCATTTCCTTAATTCAATTAAAAGTTTTCCTAATAAGCAATGCTATATTAACTTGACTACTTTTACCATAATTTGTCAAAAGCATAGTTAACTTGGTTTCCATAATTACTGCAAATGTGTTCTAAAATTATGTATTTAGTTGCTATCAATAATTTTGTTGCAAAAATTATGACTACTGTAAATGTCATTTTTCCTAATGACAGTTAAGAATGAATACAAAATGCAAAATTTATTTAATGAAAGCAGTTATCACTTTCATATACATACAAATGCATTTAAGGTGTTAAAAATTACCCCTAACAACCTTCTTTTAGATTTGCTTTTGAGTCACTTGAAAAATGCATTATAGTTATCAAAAACTGATTTTTAGGGGGCCAGAGATTTAGCTCAGTGATTCCAGCACCTGCCTAGCAAGTGCAAGATCCCTGGTTCAATCCTGATAATCACATATAACAATACTGGGCCTAGTGACTCACGCCCACTGGCAATCAGTAACACATACCACAAATGCTGGGTTTGGTGGCTCAAGCCTGTGATCCCAGGACTCAGGAAGCAGAGGCAGGAGAATTGCTGAGTTCGAGGCTTGCCTAGGCTACATAGTGAGCTCAGGGCCAGCCTGAACTACAAAGTGAGACCCTGTCTCAAAAAACAAACAAAAACCCTGATTTTTACTTGCAATTGACAAATTCTAAACCAAGTTTACTTCTCTTGTCTACACAGGTTAGCAGATCAGAGGCAGAAGAAAAAATAAAGACCACAAGTTGTGATATTTAGCACCTACTCTCACCAAGATGTGACAGGCTCACAAGCACATTTCAGCATCTTTTAAGCACTCAAATTGCGCAGAATCCCATGCCTAAGATTTTTTAATCATTTTATAACTTTACCAGAGCCAGTTGAAAATGCCATTTTATTTATTTATTTATTTTTGCTTTTGAGACAGGGTCTCGCTTTGTAGTTCAGGCTGGCCCTGAGCACACTATGGTGCCCAGGCAAGCCGCCGCGAACTCAGCAATCCTCCTGTCTCTGCCTCCCAAGTGCTGGGATTACAGGTGTGAGCCACCACGTCCGGCATTGTGGTATACAGTGTTGATTGTTGGTGGGCATGTCTCCACGCCCAGCATTATATGTGGTTACCGGGGATCGAACTCAGGACCTTGCGCTTGTGAGGCAGGCACCAGAACCACTGAGCTAACACTCCGGCCCCCAAAAATGCCATTTTTTTTCTAATTTTTTTGGGTAGAATGTCTATATCTTGACCCATTCCTCAATCCTTTGGGATCTTGTTTATATCTTTATTTCCACACTAAACCTCTCCTGCCTCATGAGATGAGACATTATAATGTTTGTGTTCATTTTCTATTTAGATTGGGAGATGCCTGCATAGAGAAACTTCCATCCTCTATACTGAAGCTGGCAGTCTTTTCCTGCAAAGAACCAGATAAATATTTTATGTATTACAGATTGCATGTCTCTGCTGCGACTCAAAACAAGCCTTTAGGAGTGTGGCAGGTTGCCAGGCTTGTGTGCTCACACCTATAATCTGTGCCACTCAGGAGGTATGGTAGAAAGCACTGCAACCTCAAGTGCAGCCTGGGCAACTTGGCAAAACCATCTCAAAAATAAAAAAAAAAGATAAAAGGCTGATAATAGGCTGATAGTAGCCCAATAGTAGGCAATTGGTTAACAAATGTGAGGGACTGAACTCAAACTGCAGTAGTAAAAAGAACAACAACAACAATAAAACATAAAACTAGGCTGTGGGTACCATCAGGGACAATCGTTTACTGATCCCTAAGTGCAATGCTTAAAGGTCAGGTTTGAAGTCCTACTGGACTTTTGTAGTTAAGGAGCTTTATTACTTCTGGCAACTTATCTATATAAAGTATGACTAGTATATGTTTGTTTGTTTATTATTTTTGAGGCAGGGTCTCACTTTGTAGTTCAGGCTGGCCCTGAGCTCACTATGGAGCCCAGGCAAGCCTCAAACTCAGCAATCCTCCTACCTCTGCCTCCCGAGTGCTGGGATTATAGGCATGAGCCACCACGCCTGGCAAGTATATGTTTATTTTGAGTATTACATGACATAAAATACACAGTGTTAAGTAATAAAGTTCACTAAACATTAGCTATTGCTATATGTATATTTCCATAGTGCCTGAATTAAATCTATTTGATGTTTACTAAATTCAAGATATGCAAAGAGGCACACCTGAAATTTTGTGTAACAAAATACCTTATTTAGTCCACAAAGTACTTTTTTTTTTTTTTTTTGAAGACAGGGTCTCGCTTTGTAGTTCAGGCTGGCTCTGAGCTCACTATGTAGCCCAGGCAAGCCTCGAACTCAGCAATCCGCCTGTCTCTGCCTCCCGAGTGCTGGGATTACAGGCGTGAGCCACCATACCTGGCCACAAAGTACTTGTTTTTGAATGTAGGTTTTCCTATTGCTATGCCACT